>JAKVQF020000785.1:0-31369 GCA_023091115.2 Trypanosomatidae sp. Fi-14 | reverse complement strand
GTGCAAACTGCACTCCGCTCGGCAGCACCGGAGGAGCGCGTGTGCCAGCAGCCATCGCAGCAGTCGTGGTGGCAAGCATTTCCTTTGTGCTGACGCGTTACTGTTATCATAGTATTTGTTTTTTATGTTGAGAATAGTTGTCATGCTTTGCGTCGTCTCTAGTATGTATATGTCCGTGTCGCGCAACAGCTGCACTTCGCGTGAGGTGGCGCCAAAAAGAGTGCGCATGTTGTGCTCCATCTTCTTGACTAACACGCGTTCTCCGCCGAGTTGGCCTTCGTGCTCATCAACAAGGTAGCAACAGCGGCACAGCGTCGCTAGCTCGGCTTCTCGTATGTCTTCATCGTGCGCCCATATGTTGCTATCGTACGAGTCAAGGAGTTTGTTAGCCAGCTGCACCTTTGGCGTTTGTGTTTGTACGTAGCTGTACGCGAGGAGCTGTAGACAGGCAATTGTACAGGGCCGGTCAAGGCATTTGTGGTGGAGGACAAGCTGTTCTACTTGCGTGCCAATGTCACGTTGTGTTTGTACGACGTGTCGCAATGACTGCAGGTAAACGAGTAGGCACTCTGGATGCAAATTTTGCAGCGTGTGATGTGTTTGCATCATAGTGAGCAATGCTGATGCGTGCGCCGCATGGCCTGCCGCATTACACGCAGCCATGGCAAAGGCATATGTTTCGGCTGTGGGTATGAGCATGCGATGCGACGGCGTCTTGTGCGGCAAGTCCATGTCACTGAGTAGAGAGAGCACAGTCTGCCATTGCCCCGCCGCCGCGCTGCACTTGATGAGCGCCTCCATGTACGCGCACCCCGCCTCGCCGCTTATGTATAGCCGTGTCACAGGTGTCATCTTCTTTGCCACGTCTTCGTGGCCGCTGCTTCTGCCCGTCACGTTAGTCTTGCTCGTGTTGTTGTCGTTGTTGGTCTTGTTGTTGTGGTGCTGGTCTGCCCTTGTGCGTGTGGCGTGCTCAACACGCTCTTGTATGGCTAGCATGCCCTGCCACACACGATCTTGATCGCCGTGCGTCACGTGTGTGCCGACTTTGTGAAATGTGTCTGCACTGCGCCACAGCGCGTCAAGCGCGCATGTGTGTGCGCGCAAGCTGACTTCGTAGCCCGAGTGCAGCAGTGATTCGTACAGCTGCAATGCCTGTGCCCACGGCCGCGAGCCAATATTGTTGCTGCGGTAACACGTCATCAGCGACATCACACGCTCCGCCATCGCCGCCGGCGGTGCGTAGCCGTCGCGCACGTGCACATACTCGTACAGACGCAGCGCCGTTTGCCACGACACATCGAGCAAGACCATGTCCGTGACGACGTCAGCGGGGACATGCATGCCCTTGACATCTTGCTGACGCAGCTGCTGCTCCAGCAGCGCCACGCGGGCGCTATCGTCGCCCTCGAGGTGGCGTTGCAAGTCGACGTTGTATACGCTTCCTTTCGCCGCGTACGGTGACAGGCGCACAACGTGGTAGCGAGCAAGAGCGCGCAGTTCGTCGTGGTCGAGGCCAGCACTGGCGCGCCAACGTGCGTCATCGTCATCGTCTTTGGTGTGACTGCTCACGTCATCGACGGTGCCTCGCAGCACAAGGGCGACGTCTTTGCTTTTCGCGCCTGCGACCGATGCACCGCCGTCGACGTCGACGTGGCCGAGCAGCTGTCGTGCGTGTTGCGTCAGCATGCTCGTGACGGCTGCTGTAAACGTGCCCACACACACGTCGTGTTTGCTCGTCTGCGCTAGCTGCAGAAACGTCAACGCTGCTGCCGCCTTGCTTGACGCGCACATGAGCGCAGCGCATGCGGCGCGCTGCGAGCGTGTCTGCTGTTGTGTTATGTCGCCCTTTGCGTATACCTTCTGTAGCGTCTTGCTGCTTTGTAGCGTGTTCGCATTGCCCGCGTGCATGAGTGCGTCCGCGCTGCTGTCGCTGCTGTTGCTGCAGTCGATGTTGTTGTTGCCGTCGTCATCTGCGAGCGATGACGGTGGCAGCAGTGGCGGCGATTGCGTGACACTAGCATGCCAGCGTCGTGGCCGCGCCATCGTCTCGTCGACCTTGCTGCCTTGCTGTTGTCGCGGTGTATCGCCGGCGTCACGTGGCCACGGTGTTGCGGCAGTCCTTGTGGCGGGCTGCAGAGATGTGCTGGCGTGTGCTGCTTTTATGCTTGCTACGTTTGCATACTGACATGGTTGCGCTTGTGCTCGTGCTTGAGCCACTACACGGCGCCGCGACTGTTGCAGCTGCACCGCACAGCGTTGTATCTGTGCACGTCGACGCAGAGCCGTGTGCAACGACTCCATTCCGCGATGTGCATGCAAGGCTGTGTTTGTCGTGTGTAACGCCAACGGCCAACGCGACATCACCGTGTTACGCTGCGAGGCTTGTCGTCAAGCCGTGTTGCTCGCCTCGTTTGTAGATGAACAAATGTACATATGTCCATGTATGTCACAGTATACATGTGTACAAACGTGTGTATGTGTACATGACGTGGCGCAACAACATGAAATTGGTTGCTTGCTCATGCATGCAGGCACGCAGCCGCGGTGCGCAACATATATACATACAGCAACACGTCAGCTTGTATATGTGTGTGTGTGTGTGTGTGTCAGAAGCGTGCTGCTACATCGTTTGTTGATATTACTACTACAAGACCGCACTCATCGTACGCCACACACACCCACACAGAGAGAAGGAGAAGGAAGTGTTGTCGCGTCAAGCAAGCTCATTGTGCCTTGTCATTGACGTACTCGTCCTTGTCACTGTTGTTGGCCAGCGTTCGTTTACCAGGTCACGCGCGCGTGGCGAGTCGGGCGCGCTCGCAGCCGCTGCACGCGCACTGTACGTTGTTTGCACCTCGCATGGCACCGTCACGTCGGCAGTGTCGGTGTTCGCAGCGACGACAATTGCTTGCTTTGTGGCGTGGTCGTGTTGCTGCTGCAGCTGCCGCTGCTGCTCCTCGTGGTCCATGATGTCGCCCATGACGACAACACTGCCCTTGAACGTCGTCGTAGCAGCAGCAGCAGCAGCAGCAGTCGTCGCCGTCCTTGTTGTCATGCACGTGTGCTGCTCATGTCTGTCCATCTGCGTCGCCACACCGACACCGCATTCTTGTTCGCCACACGTCACGTCGCCCTCTGCACCGCCTTTGCTGCTGCCGCCGCCGTTACTACTACTATCATCAGCAGAACAACTACTGCAGCGGCTGCGGGCACTGGCGTCGTCGTCCTCGTCGTGGTGCCCGTGCACTGCCTTGTCATGACAACGTCGAGCCCTGTTATTGTTGCCGCCGCTGTGCACACGCGCTGCCACGTGCGTTGACGTTGTCGTCGCCGCCGTGAGCAGCTGCGCGACAGTGTGCATCGCCTGCAGCTTCGCACAGAGTACGTGCGCACGTGTTGCGATACGCTCTGCGCGTCCACGGACACGACGCGTAGACGCGACGTTGCCGCATGCGCTGTCGGCCCCGTCATCGCCGTGGCTGTCACTGTCCCCGCCACGACGTCTGCCGCCGCCGCTGCCGCCGCTGCCACTGCGCCGGCCTCTGAGCGCGTCACTCTGCACCTTGTCAGACAGCGCAGACACCACCTCATTGACCATGGCATGCTCCTCTTCTCCTTCTTCCTTGTTGCCATCGTCGCTGTCGCTGTCGCTGTCGTCCGCGTCACGCGGTATCGCACGTGCAACAGCGTGCGCTGCACCTTCACCCATCGCGTTGACAAGACTGCTGCTGGCGCCGCTGCTGTTGTTGCCACCGTCGGTCACGTATGCGCATGTGGCTGTCGTCGTTGCGCTTGCTGTTGTTGCTGTTGCTGTTGTTGCTGTTGTTGTTGTTGTTGCTGCTGTTGTTTGTGGTGCGACAGCAGTGTGCACATCGCCCGCCGTCACACGCGTTGCGTGCAAAAAGCCGGTGCAAATGTCCATCAGCTTCTCGGCGACAAACGGCAGTGACCACGTAAACGCGTTCATGTAGTTGGGCAGGTAGTACGGGTGTGGTTGGCTGTTGAACTGGCGAATGTGCAGCGCCCGTTGCCGCAGCTCGAGCACCGCGGCACGGTTGTCGTACGTGTCGCAGTAGTTGGGCGCACTGAACACGCACACCACCGCCGGGAACTGCGCCGCCGTCTTCTTGTACAAGTGATAGCCCTCGTCCTGGGCCTCGTGGCCGCGTATGATCGTTGTGAGGCCATTGTCGCGCAAGAAGCGGCAGGCCGCGGCGTGGCTGTAGACGTACGAGCAGCCGCGTGTGCTGTTCGCGACAAACAACTGCGACGCACTGGGGTGCTCGTCTTTTTCGTCCATGGGGTCGGTCCAGAGCAGGTCGCACATTGGCCCCGCCGAGGGCGGCTCGCGGAAGCGGTGAATCGCGTCCACGTCGGCGAGGGTGTGCAGTTCTGGCGAGAGGCCGCCGTGGACACACAGATACCGCCCCTGCACCACGCAGGCCAATGGCAGGCAGTCAAACGCCGACATCATCGCATTGTACACCGCTGACGAATACTTGTACAGCACCTCGCGCTTGTAGTTGAAGTACGACGTCAAGTGACGGCTCTCGTGGTTGCCGCGCAGCATGATCAGTGTGCGCGGATGACGCAGCTTGTACACCATCAGCTGCAACATGACCTCGGTGCCGAAGCAGCCACGATCGACATAGTCGCCGAGAAACACATACGTCTGCTTCGCCGGGCTGCCGCACAGATCGAGGAGGTGCAACAGGTCATAGTACTGTCCGTGGATGTCACCGCACACCACCACCGACGCGTCGTCGAGGCGCACCACGTTTGGCTCCTCTTTCCACAGCATCGCACAACGCGTGACAATGTGCAGCACGTCGCTCTCGCAGAGCAAACCTTCACGGCAAAAGTGTCGTCGCACGACGTCGGCGCGTGGCAGGCCGTGGACATCGTACAAGGCGGCGCTCGGCAGCGGCTCCCAGTTGGGCGCCGGCACGCTCGGCACACCACGTTCCGTCCGCAACATGCGCTCAACGACGCCGGCTGTTTGCATCGCAGCGTCACACAGCATGTCTGTTGCGGCCATGATTGCGTTAGCGTGTGTGTGTGTGTGTGTGTGTGCTCGTGAATATACGACTACATACGCACACACACATACACGCACAGACGGACTGACAGTCACAGCCGGCTGTCACACCAATCGTGGTTTTTTTTTGCGCACGCAACGTCGTTTGCTACAACAACGCGCGACACGCTACCACACAACAACAACAACAACAACAAGTATAGGCAGTAGACTACACACGCTCTGCGCACAACATACATCCGCAGCACATGCAACGTGCGCATTGCACACTCGACGCATACGTGTGTGTGTGTGTGTGTGTGTGTGTGTATGTCTCTCTCTCATTGCTTACAAACATTGTCTACGTGACGTGGCTGCCCCTGACGCCTGCAGCGCTCTTCTTGACTAAAACAAATGTACTGTACACAAACTACACACACACACACACACACACACACACCAGCCTGACTTATGTTACGCAATCTTGTTGTCATCATCATCGCGTCGTCATACACACACGGACATGCATGAGCGCATGCACGTCTTACTCTTTGTTGTGTGTGTGCACGCGCGCTTCTTCTCTTCTTTATGTTGTGCATGTTTGCTTGTGTGCAACTGCAACATTGTTAGCGCTCCATCTATGTCCGTGACGACAACGAATGTTTTCCATGATGACGTATGCAGCATTCACGCACAATCACACACACACACATGTGTGTGCGTGAGAGAGAAAACGTTGCGCAGGGACACATGAGTACACAACGCACCCATGACAGCTGCTGTTGCTGCTCTTCTTGCCCTCATCGTCGTCACTGTTGTACGTATGTATGTTGCTGTATTATACACACGTTTGTTTTTGTCACTGTCGTGGTCTCACTGTGTGTGTGCGTGTGTGTGCGTCTGTGATTATTTTACTCATCATCATCACTGTCATCGTCATCATCACTGTCATCATCGTCGTCATAGTCGTCGTCGTCGTCACTTGCCGTGCTGTCATCGTTATCGTCATCATCATCATCATCATCGTCATCGTCATCATCATCTGATGAGTCACTGCTTGTGCGTCGTCGTCGAGTTGCACGGGCTGCACTCGTCCTTGTCTTGTCACCACCACCGCCACCGCCACGACGTCCACCACGTGAGGTGGCCGTCACCGCCGCGCTCCGCCTCGCGCGCGCCTCTTTGCCAGTGGTGACAATCGCCGCCGATGCACTGCGTGTTCGCTTGCCAGCCACGACCGCAGTGCCGCTCTTGTCCTGCTCCTCTGTTGCCGCCGTCAACGACGAGGTCGATGACACGGCCTTTGTATTGCTGCTGCTGTTGCTGCTGCTGTGACTGCTGCCATGACGGCCGTTGCCTGTTGTCGATGTGGGCGATGTGGTTGCGTGTGTCGTTGTTGAGTTTCTCTTCTTCTTGCCTGTCGCTGCCGACTCGTTGTCTCCTTTTGCTCTTCTTGTTGTCGCTGCAGTCGACGACGATGCGTCCTTGCGTGATTGCGTGCGCTGCTCCGGTGACAGTCGCACACACACCTCGACGTGACTGCGATGGTTGCGTTTGACGCGCTGATGACACAGCGGACACTCCTCCTCGACCACGCAGGTGCCGACAAGCGTCATCATGCGCTCCGCGGCCTCGTCGTCGTCGTCGTCGTCTTGTCTGGCCGACGCCTTGCCTTTGCGCCCACCGCCGCGTCCTGCAGCCGCAGCCGCAGCCGTGCCACCGCTGCCCTCACGCGCACTGGCCGTCGCATGCTGGTGACGCGCACGCGCACGCTGCTCACGCGCACGTGTCGCCTCCTGCTCCTTACGCTCACGCCACTCGTCGAGGCGTTGCTTGTCAATGAGTGCCTGGTTGACCGGGTAGTAAGGGAAGCCCAGCTCGCGCGCGCAGCCGCGGCAGCGCATTGTCGTGTCATACATACTCGCATCATAGTCAAACGCGGTGTGACAGTGAGGACAGCTGTGCAGTGCGGTGGCGGAGCCAAACACAAAGAGGCATAGCTGGCAGTGCACCTTCTTCCCCCACGCACCCATGAAGAGCGAGTACTGCGGCTTCGCATCTGGCTCCCACGTTGTCTGACACTTCGGACACGCAATGATCGTCTGCGTGTACACACCGCCCACACGCGGCTGGCCAATCGGTGTGCGGCTCGTCGACACCGACGGCGGTGCGCTGTCGGCCAGAAACGCCTCCTCCCAGCTGACGCCGTCGTCCTCGTCCTTACTGTTGTCCTCGTCGTCCTCATCGTCGTCCTCGTCGTCGTCCTCTTCTTCCTCATCATCCATCTCCTCGTCCGCGTCCTTGTCCTTGTGCTCTTGCGCCGTCCTTTGCCCTCTCGTCTTGCCCTCTGCAGCTGCTGCAGCTGCTGCTCCTTTTGTGGCCGTCGCCACGGCACGCGCACGCGTCGGTTTGCGCCGCGTGCGCGTGCCGCTCGTCGTCTGTGCTGCGGCAGCCGCAGCAGCAGCCGCCACGGCACGTGCGGCGCGTGCGCGTGCCTTGGGGTCGGCAAACGTCTCAAAGGCCCGCACAAGACACTGAAACGCCTCCGTGACCTTATCGAAGCCGTCACGCAGCTTGTCTGGGTGAATGGACGCGGCGAGACGCATGTAGCTGCGACGTGCATCGGTGACGCTCGTGTCGGCCGTGACGGGTGGCAGGCCGGGGGCGAGAGAGAGGGTGGCAAAGGGCTGGCCATCGGCAGCGAGCACACTGCGCGCCAACGCGACGGCGTCACTGGTCATCGTCGCTACGCACACTCTTTGTGTATGTGTGTGTGTGTGTGTGTGTGTGTGTGTGTGTGTGTGTGTGTGTATGTGTGTGTGTGTGTGTGACGGTCTCACAGGCAGACAAGCAAGCATGCACACAGGAGCATTGTCGTGCACTACACAAGTGCAGCTCTCGTTTTGTTTGTTTGTTAGTGTGTGTGTGTGCGTATCGTTATGCGTACACAGGCGCACACACACACACGCACTCGCATGCGTATGTTGCGCGCCGGGTGTGTTGTGTCATGCCTTGCCAGTAGCCCGCCACCACAGTCGGCGCAGCACACCCCACCCACGGCCAACGCCGTCATCATCATTGTCGTCGCCATCACTGCTCGTCTGCAGCGCCGCGTCATCGCGCAGCGCACGACGTACATGGGCGTCATGCCGTGCCGCACACCGCTTCAGTTGCGTCATGGCCGCGTGACAGTGGCTCGTCTCGAATGCGTGCATCATCATGCACTGATGCAGCACTTCTGCTTGCGCACTGCACGCCGCCGGCAGCGTAAACGATTGCGGCGTGTACGGCTGCCCCTGCGTGCGTGTTGACCACTCCTTCAGACACGCGTAGTAGCGGCCACGTTGTGTGTCACACGCGGTGAGCGGGCGATCTGGGCTGTAGTCGTACGTCTTCAGACACTCACGCCACAGCCGCGACTCGGTAGCGCACGGCGTCGCCTCCGTGGCCGCCGTCGACGTCGACACCGTCGTCGCCATCTTGTCGTGTTGTACGCACTATGTATGTTTGTCTGTGTGTATCTGTGTGTGTGTGAAGCAATGCATAGGAGCAAGGCACGAGTGCAGCATACACAAGCACACATATGTGCTGGCACACACGCACACACTGCATGTACGCAGTGTGCACAATGTTGCATGTTTGTGTGTACGCGTCCTTCTAGCAAGCAAATGTGTACACACACACACACACATACACACACACACATACATATGTATACGCATGTCCTTGTTGTAGCGTATAGACACACGCACGCACATACACACACAAGAATGTATTCGTACATGCGTGTCTGTCTGTCTTTGTATGTGCGCTAGCGCAGTGACAGCTGCTCATTGACGTCGACATGTGCCGCCGTGTGGTGTGCACGACGGTGCACGCGACGCGCAGGTGCTCGCACAGACGGCAACGCACCCGCATGGCGCTCCGTCTCGTCGGCTACTGCCGTCGTGGTGGTAGCCGTCGCTGCTGCTGCTGCTGGTGACGGCTGTGCTACTGTTGTTGCTGCCGACGGCGATGACGGAGGCGGCGAGAGTGCGAGTGGCTGACGCGGTCGAAGGCTGTGCACAGGCGTGTGTGTTTGTGGTGGTGTTTGCTGTGTGGCAACAGCAGCGCTGCTGTTGTCCTTGCCGCCGTGTGGCGCCGTCGTCTGTGGCACGGAGACGGCGCGACCGTGTGTGCGAAGCGAGCGCAGTCGCAGCACCGCCACACCGACGAGCTCGTCACTGAACGGGTAGCGCAGTCCGAGGCGATCTGCCACGGCCATATACTCGGCAAGCTTGTTCTTTGTCGGCACGAGCTGCTGCGTGAGCGCCGCCACCGTCGCCTCGCACTCGCGCACGCGGCGGCGCAGCTGTGCGACGCGCAACGCGTGTGCCGGCACATCGACGTCGTCGTCATCCTCGTTGTCGTCCTCGCTGCTGGCATAACTGCCCACTGCCTTTGGTGCCGTTGTTGCTGCTGCTGCAGCCGGTGCGTCGTCGTCGTCGTCGCTCTTGTTCTTGTTTTGTGTGCTCGTGACGTCGCCGACGCCGTTGTTGTGCGCGGTCGCCTTGGCAAGCTCACGCAGCGCCGCGTCCAGGCGAGTGCGCAGTCGTGCAATGTGTGCACGTTGCGTCGCCAGTTGCGCTTCCGCCTCGGGCGGTAGCGTGGCCGCACGCGCCGCGATGAGGGTCGCACCCGCGCTGCTGCTGTTGCTGCTATTGTTGTTGCCGTTGCCCCCATCGTTGCCACCGCTGTTGCTGCCGCTCTTGTCCTCCTTACTCGCGTCATCGCCGTCACCCTTGTCGTGTTGCTGTTGTTGTTGCTGCGCTTGCAGCGCGAGCAGCTGTGCACGCACCTGCTGCAGCTCACTCGTCAGTGTCGCCATCGTCCGCTTAGCTGCAACATTCTCCGCGCGCAGCACCGTCAGCTCGTGCTGTGCACGCGCCAGAGCCGCGCGCAGCTGCGCCACCGTCGCCTCATCGTCGTCGTCGTCGTTGTTGTTGCTGTCGTCCTGCTCCTTCGTCTTGTCATCGTGCGCGGCTGCAGCGTCGCGTGCGGGTGCAGCGGCGCGAATGCGTGGTGGCATGGCTGCCACGCCCGGCCGCGCCGTCGCCGCCAGCGCCGCCTCGTCGTCATTGTCGTCGCTATTGCTGCCGCTCTTATTGTTGTTGTTACGCACTGTCCTGTCCGCGTCCGCGGCGTCCTTGTTGTCGTGCTCGGCGTCTGTGACGCTGAGCTGGCGCAGCAGCGGCGCCGCACGTCGTCGCTTCACGCGTCGCACGCGTCGCACCGGTGTCGCCGTGGTGACAGCGGTGGTGGCGTTTGCCTGCCTCGTCGTGTCATCGTCGACGTTGTTGTTGTTGTTGTTTGCAACGTCGACATGCTGTTGCTGCTGTGCGTCTGTGCTCTTGTTGTTGTTGTTGTTGTTGTTGTTGTTGTTGTTGTTGCTACCTGTCAGCGCGCCTGCCGCAGCTGCAGCCGCCTTTGCCTCGGCGAGCTGCTGCTCGAGTGTGTGTATGCGCTCCTGGTAGGCGTCGGCGTCTGCGGCCGCCTTGTTCATTGCCACACCGAACCCGTCGCGCTGTGCCGCCATGAGCGCCTGCAGCTCCGTCACGCGCTGCTGCAGCTGCGCCACAGTTGCTGCTGCTGCAGGTGGTGGCGGTGGCGGTGCGCCACTACGATGACTGCTGCTGTCGCCGTTGTTGCTGCTGCCTTGTTGACTGATCAGTGGTGTTGCCGGTGGTGTCGCGCCCGCAGGCGGCGCTGCCGTGTGACGGACAACGAGCGGACCCGCCGCCGGCGCCACGACGAGTGCGGCCGCGTTCTCGCCGTCGTCGCCCCCGCCGCCGTCCTTCGTGTCCGTGTGGCTGCCGTTGCTGTCCTGAGCGTCCTTCGTGTGCGTTGCCGCTGCCGCGCGTGCGCGCAGCTCGGCCACCTCGTCGCGCAGCTGCGCCACCTCACCACGCAGCGCCTCCTCGGCCCGACAGCGGCTCTCGAACGCCCGCCGCGAGGCCGTCTCGCGGTCGGCGGCGGTGCGCAGGGCGGCGTCGGCGTCGTCGGCGCGGCGTTGTGCGGCCGTCACGGCGTCTTGTGCCGTTGTCAGCCGCAGCGTCAGCTCCGCGACGCGCTTTTGCTCCGTCGCCAGGCGCTCCTCGAGTGCACCGCGCTCGCGTGTGTGGTGCTCCTGCAGCCGCTCCACCTCGCGCACGTGCTCCTCATTCTCGCTCTCGAGGTCGGCAATTGTCTGTCGATAGATGCGTATCTCAGACTTTAGCTTCTCGCAGTCGCCCTGTCGCTTGCGCACCTCCTCGAGCGCGGCGTCGCGCTCTTGCTGCACCGCCCTGTGCACAGCCTCGGCCACGACGACGATGGCGCCCGCTGTCGTTGCACTCTTGTTGTTGCCACTACTGCTGCTGCTGCTCTTGTTGTTGTCGTCTTTGCCACCGTCGCCTGTTGTTGACCCTGTCGTCGTTGTCGTCGTCGTCAACGTGTCTGCGCCTGCTGCTGCTCCGCCGCCACCGCCTGCTGTTGTCGTCGTTGCTGCTGCTGCTGGCAGTGTGGCCGCCACCGTCGTCGCCGTCGCGGCTTGCTCATACGTGCGCAGCATCGCCTCGGTACGCTGCAGCTGCGTGCGCAGCTCGCTCAGCTCCTTCGCCGCAGCCGCCTCGGCAGCCGCCCTGGCCTGCTCACGTGCGCGCTCCATCTGCACCGCCATCTCCTTGATGCCAGCCTGCATGTCATTCATCTGCGTCTCGAGCGTGTTGCACAGCTGCTGCAGGCGGTCGCGGTCGGCGGTGGTGTGTGCAAGGCGCTCGCGCAGCTTCGCCTCACTGGCGCGCAGCGTCGTCAGCGTCTCCTGCCAGCCCTGCACGTCGCTCTTCTGCGACGACGCCACCGCCTGCTGCGCGTCCGTCACGGCACGCAGCCGTTCCAGCTGCTTGTTCGCCTCGTCGAGCTGGCGCTGCAGCGGTGCTACGCGGTGCTCCAGCTTGTCCTTCTCGGCTTGCAGGGCGGCGTACTGACTCGCGTTCATCGTCGTCTTGCTCTGTGCCAGCTCCATGTACGCAATCGTCTCCTTGGCCTGCACGAGCTTCTCCTCGAGCGCGTGGGTGCCCGCAAGGCGGGCCTCCAGCTGCGTCTTCTCCTTGCTCAGCTCCTCGTGCCGCTGCTGCAGCGCCGTCAGCTGCTCGCCGACGCGGCGGCTCTGCTGCAGCTCGGCGCGAACGTGCGCAAGCTGCTCCTGCAGCGCATCCCGCTCACCACACGCGACGCGCAACTCGCCCGCCGTCGTCGCCGTCTTCTTCAGCAAGAAGGCGACACGCTGCTTGTCCTCGGCGGCGGCGCGCTCGAGGCGCTGCACATCGCCGTCGCGACTCGCCA
The DNA here is from genome assembly GCA_023091115.2 of Trypanosomatidae sp. Fi-14. Taxonomy (NCBI): domain Eukaryota; phylum Euglenozoa; class Kinetoplastea; order Trypanosomatida; family Trypanosomatidae; species Trypanosomatidae sp. Fi-14. The sequence continues at coordinate 18,990 of JAKVQF020000785.1, read as the reverse complement.
CCGCGGCTTGCAGCTCCGTGACGCGCGTCTGCAGCTGTGTGCGGTCAAACTCGACGCGTGCGATGCGTTCCTTGTGCCGCGCCAGCAGCTCGAGCAGTGCCTCGGCTTCGGGCACCTCGTCTGCGTTGCCGCCCGCCCCCACACGCGTCGCGGTGCTGACACTGTTGTTGCTACTACTACTGCTCTTGTTCGCCGTCGTGTTGTTATTGCTGTCCCGCTCGTTGCGTGTGCTGAGCGTCTGCTCGAGGTGTGCCACACGACCACGGCACAGCTGCAGCTCATGCGCCAGCGTCTCCTTCTCGCGTCGCAGCGCGGCGTGCACGTCTTCGCTGACGCTGCGGCCCAGTCGCGCGTTGCGCTCGGCCACCTGCGCCTGCACCTCGAGCAGCTTGCCTTGCGCCGCCGCCGCGTGTTGCTCGTGCTGCGACAAGGCCTCGCGCAGCTGTGTGCGTGTCAGCTGTAGCTCTTGCTGCACCGTCTGCAGCTGTGCCAGTCGCGCGGCGCACTGCGCACACTCGCGCGACTCACGTGTCGCACTGCTGTTATTACCACCACCGCCATCGCCTTCGTGCGCGCCAGCACGTTGCCCACGTGCACTCGCAAGCTGCTGCTGCAGTTGCGCGACGGCCTCGCTGTGCTGCCGCTGCGCACTGTCTAGTCGCTGCATCAGTGCGTCGCTCTCGTGCTTCTTCATCTGGTGCAGTCGCTCCTCGGCGACGAGGGCGTCACGCAGCTGCTGCAACTCGCGCTGCAGTCGGCCATTCTCATCCTTCAGCGTCTGCAGCTGCAGTGCGTGTTGCTGTTGTTGCTGCTGCTGCTCTTGTGCAGCGTCCGTCTTCGTTGTTGTTGTTGCTGCCGCTGTTGCTGTCTTTGCTGACTGCAGCTCGCGTTGCAGGCGGGCGGCCTCGGTGCGCGCGGCTTGTGCCTCGGCCTGTGCGTCACGCAGCTGCGCCCGCAGCGTCGCCGTGACAATGGCCGCGTCCGCGTCGTCGTTGTCGGCTTTGCTGCTGCTGCTGCTTCTCCTCGCCGCGTCGGCATCGTTGTTGTTCGTCGTCGTCGTCTTCTTGCTGTTGTTGTTGTTCGCTGCCGCGTCCTCGATGCGCACCACCACCGCGAGCGGGCCGCTGCTCATGAGCTTCTGCTGCTCGTCGACCAGGCTGCCGAGCTGCTGTGTGTTGGCGTACGCCGTGTGCAGCGCCGTCATCAGCGTCTGCACCTCGTCGTTGCTCGACGCGTGGTTCGCCTTGTAGTCAAGAAACTCAGCCTGCAGGGCGGAGCTGAGCTGCTCGAGCTGCTCCCGCGCGGCCGTCTTCGAGCCGCCAAACCAGCCCGTCTTCTCCGGCATGAAGAGCGACTGCAGCACCGACGTCTCGCGCAGCGGCTGCCGCGTCAGCTGGCTCAGCTTCTCCTGCAGCGCGGCCAGCTGCGTTGTCAGCAGCGCACTCTCGTCACACACCTTTGTCAGCGCCGTCGACAGCGACACGCCCTCCGCCTCCAGTGCGCGCAGTCGCCGCACGAGTGCATCGCCCTCGTCGGCACTGCGCACACGCTGCACCTGCTCCTCGCGTGCTACCGCGGTGCCGCTACTCTGCTTCGCCATGTGTTCGTGTGTATGCGTGCGTATGTATATGTGTATATGTATGTGTACGCGTACTTGCACAAGCTACCGTCACCACTAACTGGCCGCCACACGCACGCACACACGCACACGTGTAAGACAACAGACACAGCTGACGCACTACACACACACACACTTGCGCGCGTGCATGTTGTGCACACAATGTATACATACGTATGCATGTGCATGCGTATACGTATATATGTATATGTGTACATGTGCGCGTGTATGTGTATACAATCGTGTATGTGTGTGTGTGCATGTATATATGCGAACATTTGCCCCTTTCCTATCGTGTGTGTGTATGCATATTGTCATTGTCAACATGCACACATACATATACACACACGCACACACATACACACACACACCTGTATTCGCAGTGGCCACGATTTGTCTGTCTGTGCGTGCTGATGCATGTAACGTAAACACGCTCACCACCCCGCCTTGTTCGCCGCCCGCTCGCGCACGTCGTGTAGTGCCAAGTGATACAAGCCGTCGATGAGCTGCTGCACATTCACGAGCTGCTTGAGCAGGCAGGGGACAAGACACACGGCGAAGCCGACACTGCACAGCCAGCTCAGCACCCGGTGCTGCTTGCCATACGCGTAGCTGCCGTACAAGAACAGCAGGGCGAACTCCTGGCCAATGCACAGCACACCCATGAAGCGGCGGTTCGAGTAGTAGTGCCGCAGCAAGACAAAGATGCTGTCCGAGACGTCCTTGTGGCTGTCCTTGGCGACGAACAACGTCGTGTACATGCGGCAAAAGTGCGAGCCCACGTCCAGCGCCCCCATCGTTGCCAAGGCCGCGTCACTGCAGGCGAGCAGCATGCCGGACGACGGCGCCGACGACGAGGCGTGCATGACGCCTACGAGCACAATGAGCAGGCCAACGGTCGAGGCGCGGTCGGTGAGCATGTCGAGGATGGTGCCAAAGTGCGATGTCTGCTTCAGCGCACGCGCGGCGGTGCCGTCCGCCGCGTCGAGCACAAACGAGGCCGTGTACAGCATCAGGAACAGCGTAGGCATGTAGTGTGCGACGGCAAACGACAACAATGCGAGGGCAATGCGACCGTAGCCAATGACATTGGGCACAAACAACGCCACCTGCCGCGGCGACGTGATGAGGTTGGTGAAGGGCATGCCCTCGCGCTTGCCTTGCGTGGCCGACATACTGTGTATGTGTGTATGTGTGTGTGTGTGTTTGTGTACGTATGTACGTGTGTGTGTGTGTGTGTAGTCTGCTGCAGTACAGCGCAAGTGATGCAACATTGCATGTACAAAGCGAGTGCAGCACAGCAATACACATGTATGCACACATGCGCACACGCGCGCGCACATGTATGTGCGCTGCTTTGCGTTGCCGACTACCGCAGCGAGTTTGCGGCTGACGTGTCGTGTTGTTGTTGTTGTTGTGTCACGCGTGTCTTGTCGTGTTGCCCTTGCTGCTGTTGTTGCTGCTGCTGTTCCTTGGCCAGCTCGTCGCGCATCGCCTCGACACTAAAAGGGCTGGCGCGGTAGCGCAGCACCGGGTAGCGATAGTACACATTCTGCTGCGCCACCGCCTCCTTGGCGGCACAGCCGCGACACGTGTCGCTGTCTTGCGAGGCAAACTCACTCGGCAGCAGACGCATGTGACAGAGTACGCAGACCTTCTTGCACGACGCACACACGAGCGTGTGCGATGGCACATTTGTGCGTGGGAAGTTGGCAGAGGGTAGCAGTCGATGACACGCACTGCACTTCAGCCACCACCGCCGCTTGCTCGCCAACAGCACACGCGACAATGACAACATGTCGCAAACGTGTGCGTGTGTGTGTTTCTGCTACTCGAGTGTACAAGGCACAGCAGAGCATGCACGACAAACAAACACACAAACACATGCACCACCACAACAACAACATAGTGTGTACATTTGTAGGCTTGTGTTCGCTATGTGGGTGACGCCAGTCGCAGACTAAAGTCATACATGAGCACATACTTGTCCGTCGCCGCCCGCACACGCGCCGCCACCTCGCGCTGCCACGCGTGCAGGTCAGGGACCACGTCACGCAGCGTTACACCGACGCCGTTGAGCTGGCCGTTGCGCAGTAGCTCATCTGCGTAGCTGCGTGGTGTGCGCACGTCGAGGCGATGCTGCAGCAGATAGTCACGATAGCGCTGCTCGAGCATGTCGCGAAGCACGCGCTCGACGGTCATCTTGTACCGCATCATGTGTGTCACACCGGCGTGCATGCTGGGCACGCTTGGTCGCACAACAGCATCGACACAGAGCAACAACGGTGGCGACGACTGTTGTTGCTGCGGCTGCTGCTGCTGCTGCTGCTCTTGTGGCGGTCGCTGTGCTGCTGCTGCTGCTGTCGCTGTCGTTGCTCTTGTTGCCCTTGTTGTCATTTTGCTGTATGTGTAGTCTACAAAGTGATAGGGTGACAGCTCATTCGACACGTCCACGGCGATGCGGCAGTGCGTCTTGTGTGCGTACAACCGCGTCGAGTACAAGAGCCTGCTGACGTAGACGACACGCGTCACAATTGGCTCGCGCAGAGGCAGCAGTGTCGTTCCATGCCCGTCATCACTGTCGCTGTTGCCGTCCTTGTCGTTGCTCTTGCGCGTGTCGCACGTGTTCGCCTCCGCGGCCGTACTCATCTGCTCCTCCTTCTCCTTGCTCACGTCATAGACGCGTGTGGTGCCCGTCAGGCGATGGGTGACGACGAGGATGTCGCAGGCGTGCATCAGTCGCGTCATGTGCAAATGTCGCGTGCGCGTTGTCAGCTCGAAGCGTCGCAGCGTCACAACGTACAACACCACCGGCACGACAGTCAACACAATGACAAGCAGCGTGGTAGGCTGAAGCGTGACGCCGTAGCGTGCCGTATACGCACAGCCGCGCTGCAGCAGTGTGCGCGTGCGCGCCGCAACGCGTGTGTGCAGCAGCCACGTCGTCAACCGCGCACTCACGCGCGGTCGTCGTGGTGGCTGCGGTGGCGCAACGACGCGCGCAGCGGCCACAGCGGCAGCACCACGCCACCGACACGCACGCAACATGTCGTCGCTGTCTTGCACGCAGCGCACGCAACGCAAGTAGCGCATGCAGTGTGTACAACAACAACAACAACACACATACAGCATGTTACCTGCATTGTATGCGTTTGTGTAATGTGCGCATCTGTCACACATACACACACAGCGACAGACAAACGCTATGCTGCCGTTGACGCAGCACGCGCATCGCCCTCACCACCGTCGCCAGGTGCACTTGTTGCAGTAACAGCAGCAGCACTGTCACCTGTCGTCGCAGTGGCGTCATACTTGGCTTGTGTACTCGCCAGCAGCGCCTGTGCAACACGCAGCTGCTCTTGCTTTTCGGCTAGCATGCGTTGCTCATCACGCACGGCAGCCTCGGTGAGCACACACAACGCATGCAGCTGCCGCTTGCACAGCTCGAGCATCTTGGCATCGCGGTGTGCTTGTATGCTATAGTCGGTCTTCTCCGCGTCACGATTGTGCTGCTGCAACAGCTCCTGCACGGCCGCACGACGTCGCTGCCGCGCCTCGGCACGCCGCGCTCGCTCCTCAGCCGTCTCGACGACTGCCACAGCTGTTGCAGTATTGTTGTTGTCGCTGTTGTTGTCGTTGTTGTTGCTTTTGTCAGCAGCAGCAGCAATGGCAAGCTGCTGCGTCGCCTGCGCAGGTGCTCGCTCCGTCGCGCGCCACACGACGAGTTTGCGCGTCAGATCAACGTACGACATGCCATCAAACGTCAGTGCGTTGCTAATGCTGTTGACACTGCGAAAGACAACCGTCATGCGCTGCGCATCGCCGTCCCACGCCTCGATCGCGCCACAGCGCTGCAGCAGCAGACGCGCCAGGTCCTCTTGCGCGTCGTCAGGACAGCCACAAATGTACACGGTGCGATGCAGCTTACCGACCAAGTCGAGCGGCATGACGTCTGTACGCCCCTTGTCTGTACATAAGCATAAATGTGAATATATATGTGTGTGCGTGTGTGTATGTGCAAGCAAGGCGAAGAGTGCACGACAGGCACCGCAACTGCCGTCATTCTCTGTGTGTGTGTGTACACGGTTGTATGCATGGCAACAGCTCTTGTCGTCTACACACGCAATCTATGTATGCGTGTGTATGTATGCATGTATGTAGGCAAACGCATCTATGTTGCAGCCATGGTCGCGTGTACGTATGACGCGGTCTATGTATGTTTTTGTGTGTGTGTGTGTGCGCACGACCGCACACATACATGTGTGCGGGTGTGCACAGCGGCACACACACGTCATGGCGAGAGCGGTGGCGACGCGCAGTCGTCAAAGCACAGACGCAGTGCGGTGTGCTGCCGTCCTGCGGTGTGCACACATCGCGGTGATGTCATCGCAACGCGTGTGCTCAGCGCACTGCGTGCTCGCGCCGTCGTCGTCGTCGTCGTGGCACGCGGCGTCACGAGTGACGACGGCGACGACAACAACAACAGTGCCGCACGCGTGTTGCTGTCCTTGTGTTGGTGGTGATTGTGTTGACTGCCGCTGTTGCTATTGTTGCTGCGCACATCGAGTGCGAAGCCGCTGACGCGCTCGCGTGCCGGCGACGTCGCTGCCGACGGCGATGACAACAACATCAGCAGCGACGGCGAGTGCAGCGAGGACAACGACGGCGATGACGGCGATGATGACGTGGGTGATGACGGCGTTGGTGTGTGCAATGCGCCACTATTGTTGTTGTTGTTGTACGTATGACCAGCACATGTGTAGTGTGCCGATTGCTGCGGCTGTTGTTGCTGCTCGTAAGCAAGCTGCCACGTCGGCGACGGCGACGGCGACACACGCCATGCGACTACCTCACTGTCGTCATACGCTTGCTGCTGCTCATGTTCGTGTTGCTGCTGTTGTTGACTGTCGTGAGAGCGATGCATACTGCGACTCACGCCGCAGCTGGCACTGTCACGCGTGCTGTGGCTGCTGCGACGATGCTTGCCAGCACAACTGCCACGCGTGTGCGCACTGCCGTCGTCGCCCTTCCTCGTGTAACGGTGACGATAGCCACACATCGCATTGCCCTCTGTCTTGTCGTCATCGTCTCTGTCGACAACAGTACGACGTGGACTGGGCGATGGCGATGGCGAGACAGTTGCACGACTACGCTGCTGTTGTTGTTGTTGTTGTTGTTGCTGTTGTTGCTGTTGTGTGTCCTGTGACGAGGGCATTGCCAGACGCGCACACATCGATGGCTTGCACGTGGCCGAGTTGGCACTGACAGACAGGTCGCTGACCGTCACCGTACACACACTACGATGACTGCGTGTGTTGTTGTTGTTGCTGCTGCCGTCATCGTCCTCGTCATCGCTGCTGCTGCTTACTGTCACGGCAGCCGACGCATCGCACGCGTCGTCGACGTCGTCGCGAGGACGACTGTGACTACTGCCACGACTGCTGCGCTGCTGTAGGCTGTGTACAGAACGAACAGCAAAGGTCGGCAGTGCGGTCGTCATCATGCTGCTCGCTGTCGTCGTCGTCGTGTGCGCATGACCATCACCGCAACGACGACTGCTCTTGTTGTGTTGTTGTTGTTGTTGTTGTTGCGCAGTCATCGACGTGGTCGTCGACAGCAGTGTCGCCGTCGTCGTCGTCGAGGATGACGTCGGTGACAGCAGCGTGGACAGCGGCGACGACAGCGGCAGTCGTGTCGTGTGCACACCACAGTGACTGTCGTCCTTGCTGCTGTTGTTGCCGTTGCCGTTCGTCTTCTTGTCCTGCTCCTCCTCCTTCGCGCCATTCTTGCGGACGACGACAGCCGCCGCAGCCGTGCAGCTCGCCTGGCGCAGACGCAAGAAGGGATGGCGCAGCGCCTCTGCGGCCGTCATGCGCGCGGCCTCGTCGACACACAACAGACGCTGCACAAAGTCAGACGCCGCGCGCGAGAGCGTCGACGACGGCGGGTGCGGCACCGCCCCCGACACGATCGCCGCCCGCGCCTCGGCCGCCGACAGCCGCGCAAACGGCGTCGCACCGCACAAGAGGGTGTAGCACAGCACGCCGAGCGACCACATGTCAGCCGCACACGCGTGTCCGCGCTGTGCGAGTTGCTCCGGGGCCATGTAGTCGAGTGTGCCGCAGAGTGTGTAGCGGCGGGGCGGCAGCGCGGCGTGCCGGCGAGGACGTGTCTGTTGTTGTTGTCCTTGTGGTGAGCGTGACGAGGGCGGTGTGGCACGGCGTCCGCGCGGTGTGTGCGCCAACGCCGTCGCTTCGCCGTCATCCTCGTCCTCGTCCTCGTCGTTGACGTACAGGTCGATGCTGTCCAGGGCATTGTCGTCGCCATACGCGCGTGATTGCGCACTCGCCACGCGCACACGCGCACACGTCGAGAAGTCAGCGAGCACCACACGGCCATCGCTCATACGCAGCACATTCTCCGGCTTCACATCACGGTGTACGATGCCGTGTGCGTGTAGAAACGACAGCGCCGACGTCAGCTGCACCACCATCTCGGCCACAGCACCCTCGTCGAGACACCGTGTCGTCGTCGCCGCAGCAGCATCATCATCACATGTCGAGTGCACATGCGTGTTGCTGCTGTCCTTGTCCTTGTTCGTGTTGTTGTTGTTGTGTACTCGCTCGTCAATCAGGTCTTGTACACTGCCGCCATCGGCGCGCTCGAGGACGAGCACAACACGCTCACAGTCACCAAAATATGCGTACAAACGCAGCACGTGCGGGTGATGACGTGACGCGAACGCCTGCAGTGCCACCTCACGCTGCAGCTGTGGCAGCAGCCCACGATAGCGCAGCTGCGCCATCGACACACACTTCAGCGCCACCGGCCAGCCGCTCGCGCGCTCGCGTGCGGCGTACACCTTTGCGTGTGCCGTCTCGGCGAGTTTGTACAGCACATCAAAGTCGGCAAACGACCACGACGGCGGCGACACAGCCGACGACAACAACAGCTGCGGCTGCTGCTGCTGCTGTTGCACCGGTGGCATGCGTAGTGGTGGTGACGGCGTTGTTGTTGTCGTCGTCGCGGTGCGGCGCAAAGGCGGCGTCTGCGTGCGTGCTGCTGCGGCGACGCTGCTGCCACCCGTCTTGTGTGTTGCTGCTGTTGCTGCGTACACGGCAACGTCATCACGTACGTCATCGTCAGCAGCGACAACGGCGGCGGCAATGCTATGCACGCTACGCGCGCGCGGCGTCGCCTTCGACGACGACGACGACGGCGCTGCTCTTGTCGCTGCGGGACGAGAGTGTGGCCTTGTCGACACACGCTGCGTGCAGTCGTCACCATCCGCGTCATTGTTGTAGTCTACATCACTACTACTGCTGCTGCGACTGCTGCTGCTCACCGCCTCGTCGTCGGTGTCGCTGGCACTGCTGTACAGATACGCTGCATACTCGTCCGCCTGCAGCACATCGCCATACGCATCGTCGTCATACGCGTCGCCATCGTCGTCGTCGTCGTACAACACTGCGCTTACCGCCTCGTGGCCTATGTACAGCAGCTGCCTCTGCAGCATACGCACATCCGCATAGCTTAGTGTTGCGTACGAGGACGACGACGAGGACGACAATGACGGCAGAAGAGCAGGAGCAGCCGCAGGTGGCGGTGCACACGACGCAAACATGGTGTTGTGTGTCGACTGCGTAGTCACCGCGGCACCGCCATCGCGCCACTGACACAGCAGCTCAATGGCAGCCGCGTCGAGCATGCGTACACGTGTTCGTGTGTGTGCGTTTATACGCTGTGCTGTGTACACGCAACAGACGGCACATCGCACACATATACACACATCGTATGCAGTAATAGCATTATTGCATGTACATGTATACACGCACAGCAACACACGTGAGATGTGCCGCGACAATGCATACAAAAAGTATATACGCTCACATACACATGTTACTCTAATCGCACTCTACACACACACACACACACATACACAGAGTTGTTGTATTACGCATACATGTGCTCGTACGTTGCCTCTTATAAATGTATATACACACACAAGCTTACGTCTATGCACCTGCGCCACAACAACAACACACACACTCACACACACACTGTCGCGTGTACATATACATGCATACACCATCCTACTGGTACAAGCGCCTCGTCACCGCCTCCGCGCGCACGCACACTCGCACGCACACATTCACGTCAGATGCTCCGTGACGGTGCGAAAGAGTGAGACGACCGCGGCTTGCGGCAGTTCGCCAATGAGCTGCCACGCCTGCGGATCGTCGCGGACGAGGCGGGCAAAGTTACTCGCCACATACGCAATGCCGCGCTCGTGCAGCTCCGGTATGCCGTGCTTGACGGCGCAGATGAGCAGCCGCAGCGCCGTCGACGCGTCAATCGCCTCATCGGCGGCACGACGCAGCTGCCCGTCGAGGCCGAGCACGGCGTGCATCTTGTACACCATCGCAATGTCCTCGGCGGTGACGTCGTAGTGCAGTGCGGCGCCGGCGTACGGCGACGACGTCGTGCGCGGCAGCTGATGACGATACAACGACGTCAGCAGCTTCTGCCAGCTGCGCAGTGAGAAGTCATACTCGCTCGTGGTCCAGTCAGGCAATGTGGCTGTGCTGCTGCTGCTGCTAATAATGTTGCTGTTGCTACTGCTGTTGTTGTTGTTGTTGTTATTGTGCGCTGTGCGTGAGAGCAGTGCACTCGCAAAGACGGCGCTGCGACACGCGAGGACGTAGCGATGTGCACGCACCACGTAGCCCTGCGGTCCGACCACCCACTCATAGTCGCTGTACTCGCCCGTGTCGGCGAGCCAGGCGAGCTGGCTGACGAGCGTGTGCCGCACCGCCGGCATCGATGCCACCGGGACGCTCTCTTTGCGGTGTTGTATGAGCGACAAGCGACGGAACAGGTGGCCGGGCATCTGCTCAAACTGCTTGTCTTGTATGAGCACATCGTAGTGCTGCAGCAGCACACGCACATAGAGCGACGTCAGCACCTCGTCGGCGGCGTTGTAGCGCGTGAGGACGATGGGCAGTATGTTGTCCGCCGTCAGCAGCGGCTGCACGTAGCGCACACACACCGCACACACGTCGTAGAACTCGCAGGCGGCGCAGAGCAGGTACAAGTCGAGCAGTGCCTCGGCCGTGAGGGCGTGTGCTTCGGGGTAGGCCTCGGTGTAGACGTAGCGCAAGAAGGTCGCAAACACGTCCAGCGGCACGGCAATCGCGACAATGCAGCCGACCTGCAGCGGCAGCATCGTCTCGGGCAGCAGGGCGGCCATGCGGGCGCCAATGATGCAGCGGTGTGCGCGGACGCGGACGCCGCGGACGTCAAACGACATGTCGCACAACGCCTCGAGGCGGTCAAAGGGGTAGACAAGCGCGGCACTCTCGAGTGAGGACGAGTGTGGCACAAGCGCATCGCCTGCACCACCGTGACGGCTGCTGCTGTTGCCGCTGCTGCTCCTGTTGTTGTACATCATGGCCGCCGCCGCCGCCGCCGCACCACCACCACCCTGCTCGTCACGTGCATGACGACTGCTGCTGCTGCCGTGACTGTAGCTGTTGCTGTGATGACGACGATGCGATGGCGCATAGCCGCCACGTCCATTGCCTCCCGCCAGCGTCATACTCGTTTCACGCGAGGCGTCATTGCGGTGGTGTTGCATGCTGCGTGTGCGTTGCTGCTGCTGCTGCTGCTTCTGTGCGCTGCGACTACGCTGTCGTCCTGCGCTGCCGCGTCGACTACCGCCACCGTCGAGTGCGTCTCGTGGTGGCGACAGAGGCGCGGCGCTGCCGCGTTCGCGTGCAGCAGCAGCAGCAGTCACATGGTAGTGTTTGTTCTGACCGTGACGAGCTGGGCTGCCGCGACTATTGCCGCTGTTGCTACGACGATGATGACGCGGACGATGCGGAGGGCGCGTGCCGTCGTCGTCGTCGTCGTCACCACGATTGCGGCGGCTGCTGCTGCTGCTCAGACTGCGCGCCAGTGCGCGCGCCTGCCGCGGCGAATGCGACGCCGACCGACGCGCACCACTGTCACTTCGCTCTCGTTGCTCGCGTGACGACGGCGGCGGCGATGGCGGCGGTTGCTGCAGCACCTGCAGCGTCACCTCCAGGTCGACACAGCGTGCGCCCGTGCCGTCGACCGTGTACACGTAGCCCTTGTCCACATCAAAGAGCTCGTGCAGAGGCATGAACTGATGCAGTCCCCACGCACTGCCGGCCTTCTTGAAGGCGCAGCGGAATGTCTTGCTGACGGAGAGGAGCGGGTTGCGCATGCACACCACCGAAAGCTTGAAGTGTGCATAGACGTTGCCAATGGTGCAGCTCTGCAGGTGCAGCGCCAAGAAGCGCGTACCACCGCTGCCATCCTCGTCCTTGTTGTTGTTGTCCTCGTGTCGTGTGTGATGACCACCACCGCTGCTGCCCTTGTCTGCTACACGTCGCTCCTGCAGGTGAAAGCGCCACAGTCGATTGGCCACCTCGAACTGGGCACTGTACCGCGAGCCCTCATAGTGCAGCTCGCGCAGTACACCGACTGGCACGCGGTAGCGATAGCGTGCACTGCTCTGCGAGTACACCTCAATCGCCTCGACCACCTCCATGGACGTATACGCGTGTGTGTGTGTGTGTGTGTGTGTGTGTGTGTGTGTGTGACACACGTGCTACACAACAAGGCTGACAAGACATGACAGTGACATACATGTGTAAGCACACACAACGTAAGTGAGGTTCACAAACGTTAGTGCGCCGCCTTGCATCACACTGCACACACACACGCAAGCAACAAGGTCGTCTAGCTTGTCACACGCACACGTACACGCGTTACACGTACCTGTGCGCATGCACACATATATATACGCATATATATATAGTCGTGTATGCATGTATCGTCTACATGAATGTGCACGTATGCCTGGCTCTCGTACTCCTTCGCTCTCCTTCTACACGCACACACACACACACACATGGCATGCCCTTGTCGTACTCGTCACTTGTCATTGTCAGTATGGCCGACAGCAGCCTCGTCGTCGTCGTCGTCCTCCTTGTCAGGAAAGAGCACATCAGCATAGTCCTCAATGAGGTGTTGTGTATCCTCGAGGCGCTCGAGCAGGCGAAGATATGTGCCCTTCTGTGACTTGACCTCCACCCACTCACGCAGCTCCTCCATGCGATTGCGCATCTCTGCCGCCGCCGCCGCCGTGTCGACGCTTGCCGCCGCTGCCGCTGCCGCTGCTGCAGTGCTTGTCGTCACTGCATCGCCTGCAACGGCACCTGTTGTTGTTGCTGTTGTTGTAGACAATGTCGTCGTCAATGCCACGTCCTCGTCGGCAAAGCACAGCACCGTCGTGGCCGTGTCGCTGACGAGCTCGCCGCACAACGCGTCCATGTGCGGCCGCACACACGCCTCACGCAGAGTAAAGTTGGACAAGTGTGTGCACAGCGTCGTGTGCGCCGCCGCGTCACTGCGCAGCGCCGCACACTGCGTGCGCAGCTGTGCTCGCATCTGCTGCTGCTGCTGCTGCTGTCGTTGTGTTGCACTGCTGCCGCTGCTGCTGTCGTGACTGCAACGGCCATCACGCTCGTCGGCCTCGAGCATAGTATGCGACAAGGTCAGCAGCTCATGTGCTGCAGCCACGCCACTGCCACCACCAGCCGTCGCCGTGCGCAGTCGCGTCGCGTGGCTGCCGCCGCCGCCGCTGCTACCGCTGCTGTTTGTCGTCGCATTGTTGTTGTTGTTGCTGCCATACAGCCACACATCACACAACGCCTCGAGGCACGAGTGCGTGTGTGCGTCCACGACGGCAGCGCGCATGGCGCGATACGTCTGCACACACAGCCGCGTCCATGCCGCATTCGCCGCGTGCAGTGCGGGCAGCACACGCACATGCGTCGCCACCGGCTCGGCCTGCTCCATGAGGACAAGAAAGTTTGACGACATGACCTGCACATTCGCCGCCAGCGATGTCGCAAAGGGCTGCACGTCGGCAAGCCGCGTGAGCGAGTCGAGCGTGCTGCTCTGCGCCTCACACCACTCGACAAGCTGCGCGGCGCTGTCGGTCAGCTCCTTCACCGCCTCCTCGCTGGCCGCGCTGCGGCGGTAGCGCTCGCGGCCAATGAGCGACCGCGCCTGCAGCTGCAAACGACACACCGCGTCGAGTGCGTCGTACAGCGTCTGCACGGGTGGCACGTCGTGCACCGCAGCGGCAGCGGCAGGAGATGACGACAACACGTCCTTGCCCTCGTCGCGTTCTTGTTGTGCGCGTGTGTGCAGTGCGTGTGACTGCAGCTTCAGCGCCTTCAGAGCAGCCTTGGCTTCGCGAAAGAACGCGCCCCACGTGTCCAGCCAACGCGAGACGACTGTGATGTCCGCCACACGCATGTCTGCCGCCGAGTAGGCGAGCACGTAGCTGAGCACCTCTTTGCGCGTCGTCAACACACGCAGCCAGCGCAGCCACTCGTGATGATACGTGTTCAGCATGCTCTTGTGGTCGTCATCGCCGTCCTTGTGGCTGCTGCTGCTGTTGTTGTCACATGGTGGCGCATGTGTTGTGGTTGTTGTTCCTGCTGTTCTTGTTGTTGTTGTCGCTTGCGTCGTCGCGAGCGCCGCGAGCAACTCGCGTTTGCGCTGCTGTGCGGCGAGCAGGCGCACTTGCGCCGCATGTACGCGCTCACGCTGCACAGCCATGTACGCCACCTCGGCATGTGCGAGGCGCTCATGATCGTCCACGTCGTCGCTGCGCGACGCCGCCTCGCGCAACTCGGCAATGTGCACGAGCGACATGTCTGTGTGTGTGCGTGTGTGTGTGTGTGTGTGTTAGCCTGTCGGTAGATGTGTGTATTGTAGCGACTGTAGTGCAAAGTGCAACATGTCGTGTGCACAAACACACATTGACGGTACAGTGTTGCATTCTTGTTGTTACACACACACACACACACATCTACTTACATACGCACGCAATGTCTCTCTCTCATTCGCGTCTATTGCTCAGCGTCACATTAGCACACACACACATACACACGTGCATGGCTTCGTCATCATCATTGCCAGCTGCTGCCTTTGTGTACATACGGAGAGCACACACACACACATACACGCATACACACACACACATGTACGCTGACAAGTGCACGCGACTGCCTGTCTTGTTACCTCGTCATCTATCGTTGTCACACACACACACACACACGACCCGTCACGCGACACGAACATGGCAGACGACCAACAACTACAGCGTGCTGACGACGCTGCTGCCGCCACCGCCCATGACGCTGCTGACTGTCACGGACGCCTCACTGCTGCTCGCCATCGCCGCCGCCGTCGTGGCGGCTGCGGACGACGGTGACGACGACCACAACAACTCACGCCACGAGCCGCCGCCGCCGCCGCTGCTGCTGCTGCTTGTGCCCGTGGTGTGTGGGTGTGCGCTGTCGATAAAGATGTACTGCAGTGACTGCCGCATCGACGGCTGCAGCGTGTCGGGCGCGTAGAGCAGCATCGTCAGCGTCAGCGCCCACAGCACGCCGGCAAAGACGCGAAACGCGTGTCGTGGTGCGACATACCCGACACGGCCACTGGCCAAGTGATAGAGTGCAAAGGCAAGGCGTGAGATCATGTACATGCACATCTGCAGGTGCACCGCACTCGCGGCATCGCCCCAGCACAGCGCGCCAATGCAGAAGCCAGCCAGCGCGTGATGCCACAGCCGTGTGCGGCCGCCCTGCACCCACCGCAGCGCCCCTCGCACCACCGCAAGCAGCACGCCACTGGCGCCCAGCCCGAGGGCGTGCTGCCGCGTCACGGCGAGGACGCGGCCGGGAATGGCGCTGTACGGGCCCTTGCCCCAGACCAGGTTGAGCGCGAGCGCGTGGGGCGCGCGCACGCGTGTGCCGTACACCACCCCGTTGCGAAACGCCTGCACGGCGCTGAGGAAGACGTCCACGTCACCCGACGAGGCCAGGCGACGTAGCAGCTGCTCATGACGTGCGGCGGCGGACGAGATGGCCAGCGGTGTGCTGGCGGCCACGGCAGCTGACGTCGATGCGCACAGCGGCGAGTGTGGTGACGGTGGTGCTGCTGCTGCTGGCAGCGGCGTCGGCAGCGTCACGACGGGTGTCGCGGGCATTGTACACGGCAGTCACACGCGTGCGCGCGTTGCTTGTCTTTCTCTCTGTCTGTGTGCACGTATGTGTTGCGTGTATATGTGTGTGGCAAGCAAAGACATTGCATCTATCATGCAAACATATATACACACACACACACATTATTATTGTGTGTGCACGTATGTATAGGTGTGTCTATGCTCTCTTGTGCATCTATGTTGCTCTCTCTCTCTTTCTCTCACACTCTATGTTGTCCGTTACTCGGCGTACACGCCCTCGTCGTCCTCGTCGTCATCGTCTGCTCTGCTGTGCTTGTGGCCGCTGTCCTGTGCGTCCGCCGCCGTGGCCGTGTCGGCGACGCTGTCGCCCGCGTACGCCGGTGCGGCATCGCCGACGTGCCACACACACGCACGCCGACAGCGTGGACAGCTCGGCAGCACACGCCACGCCTTCACCGTCGCCTCGTCACCGAGCACAAACGTCTTGTAGTGACAGTGCTCACATTGTATGTAGCGCTTTTGTGTGGTACGCAGCTGCAGTGTGTGCGCGGCGCCGCGGCACGAGTCCGGCACTCGCGCAAACCACCGCACACACTGCACGCAGTACACGGCGCGCACCGTCACCGCGTGCACACTGCGCAGTGCGCTCAGCGCCTTCTCTTCGGCAATGTGGCGGTCAAGATAGGCGTTGAGCTGCGCGACCGCGTCGCGCTGCCGCAGATCGTCGTTGCTGCTGTGCATGCGCGCCGCGACAGCGCCGAGCAGCGTCATCGCCTGCACCGCATTGTCATCGTTGTTGCTGCTGCTGTTGTCTTGTTGTTGTTGTTGTTGTGACGTGTTACGCTGCACGTCAGCAAGCGCAGCCGTCACGAGCGACGACGGCGAGGACGGCAACGCTACTGACATTGTCGCATTCGCAGACGAACTCGTCAACGCATCGTCAGCAGTAGCCGTCGTCGTTGCGGCATTGCTGTTGTGTTGCTGCGGCGTTGTTGTTGTCGTCATGGCCCGTGTCGCGTCAGCGGCGAGTGCAGAGGCGACGGTGCACACGAGAGCGCTGCGCTGGCCCGACAAGGACGCACGCGCATCGACACCGCCGCGCTTGTTGTTGTTGCTGTTGCTCTTCTTTTGCCGTTGCACGAGGTGTGCGAGTGCGTCGCGCTTCGCGACAACGACGCCTGCTGCAGCTGCGGCCCGACTGCTGCTGCTGCCACCACACGCGCGCGTCGACGTCAGCGGCCGAAACGCGCTGCTGTGCGCAGTTGGCAATGGCGCACACTGCGCCTTGACAGCCTGCGCGAGCGCCTCGACACGGCGCTGTCGCTTACGCCGCGCGACATCGTTGTCGTCGGTGTGGTTGTCAGATGGCGACGACGGTGTCGGTGTCGTTGTCGTCGTCGTTGTTGTGTGCAACGCTCGCAACAGCAGTGCATCACGTGCGCGCTGCTGCTCTTCGCGCTGGGACGCGAGCAACACCATACGGCCATACGACGACGACGATGACGATGACGGTGTTGTCACCGTTGCAGTTGCCGCTGTACACGACACGGGTAGCGAGGACGATTGCTGCTGCTGGGGCTGCTGCTGTGGTGTGGGTGGTGTTAGTGGCGGGACAATGACATGCTTGCTGATGTGTAGCGCCGTACCACGTCGCACACCCGCATAGACGCCATCGGTTGCCGCGACTGTCATGTTGTCAGCGGCCGCGGACGTCATCGTGTTGGCTGCAGTGCTGCGCAACGGAAACAACGACGATGTCGACTGCTGTTGTTGCTGTTGTTGCTGCTGCAGTGGCAGGCCACTGCCACCACGCACAGCCAAGAATGTGTGCTGTCGCAGCAGTTGTGCGCGTTGCTCGGCTTGCCGCTGCAACACACGTTGTTGCAGTGTGTTGGCAGCTGCAGCAGACGACAACGAGGGCGACGACAACGACAGTGAGCGCTGCGGCTGCGCAAGGGCAGTGGCAGGACGTGTTGTCGCCGCTGTTGTTGTTGTCGCCGCTGCATGCGATACGGTCGACGAGAGCAATACCGTGTTGCGCCTGCTCGCCAGCGTCACTGTCGACGATGCCATCATCATGCTGTTGTTGCTGTTGTTGTTGTTGCTACTGTTGTTGTGCTTCACTGCCTTGTACGCGGCACTGAGATGGTAGACGCAGTGTGTGCTGTTGCGTGCGTTGACGAGTGCGTGACAGCGCTCCCCGGTAGCACGCGTGACGGCCACACACGTCGACAGGTCTGCCGCGTAGCCGAGCACACGCACCTGCTCGAGGCTGCGCACACGCAACAGCACCGACGACGAGGACGAAGACAACATGCCGCCTCCTGCTGCTCCTCGTGACATCACACCACGTGTGTGTGCTACGTTGTTGTCGCTGTTGTTGCGCGACAAGGTAGATGACAGCGACGTCGAGAGTGAGGACGATGATGACGTGGCCGTTGTTTGCGACAGGTCCGTGACGGCGAGCACGACGCCGACGAGCAGCTGCGCGTAGAGCACGTCGAACGCTGCATCACACAGCAGCAGCGACAGTGACTCGTGCTCACCACCGCCGCCACTACCATTGCTACTGCTGTTGCTGTGACCGTGCATGCTCCACAGCCGCAGCACCGCGTACGGTCGCCGACGCACACTGCCGCCGCTGCCACTACTGCTGTTGCTGCTCCGTGCATCGCCCTTGGCTGTCACAACGCCAATGCAACAGCACTGCTGCAGACGCGACTGCAGCATGACATTGTTGCCGCCACGCTGCTGCTGTTGTTGTTGTTGCAGCTGCAATGCATAGCGCTGCACGTCGCGTATATGCATATACGGGTGCTGCGCAAGCAGCAGCGGCAGCTGCTCATAGCTGCGCGTGACACGACGTATGCGTATGCCGCTGTGCTGCTCAGTGTGTATTTGCATCGCATTCATGCGTCGCGCCGACTGCTGCTGCTGCTGCTGCGCGTGTGCACTCGTACTGTTGCCGTCACTTGTGCCCTCATCGCTGCTGTTGTTAGCGGCATGCAGCAACATGAGGCCAGCATCAGCGTTGCTGCTACTGTTGTTGTTGCTGCGACACGCAATGCCGCCATGTGCGTCGTCACCGCTGGCGACAAACGAGTCGAGGAGCAGCAGTGGGTCAGGCAGCACATGGTGCGACGTCGACGACAACACAGCAACATCACTGCCGCCATGTGCGCCCTTGTTGTTGTTGTTCTTGACATCATCATCGTCATCGTTCTCGTGAAAGACGTCGAAGGCGTCGTCGACCACGTCGCTGCTCGTCATTGTGTGTGTGTGTGTGTGTGTGTGTGTG
>JAKVQF020000784.1:14894-31337 GCA_023091115.2 Trypanosomatidae sp. Fi-14 | reverse complement strand
ATACGACAGCACAACGACGCCATTCTTGCTCTTACTTGTTCACGTGTGCATTGACAGCAGAGCAGTGAGTAGAGCAGCAGTGCACACACACACACACACACACACACACATACATACATACCGTAGTAGCGTCTGCAACGCGGCTTGTCCTATGCATCGGGCCGGTCAACGACCAGGAACGGCTTCAGGCTGCTGTACAGCGCTGGTACAAAGTGACGGTAGTGTGGTGCGACGACGGCCTCGGCGGCGATGTGGTACTCACCCGTCGCACGCACCGCCACATTGACAAAGTTCACACACACCACATTGCTCGCGTTGTGGCTGTGCTTGTCGTGCGCGTTGTCGTGTGCTTGTTGTTGTTGCGGTGGTGGTGGTGGTAGTGTTCGTGTGTGCAGTGCGCGCATGCACACGCCCTCCAGTGTCGTCGTGACGGGGGCGCAGAGGAAGAGGCGCACATTGGCGTAGGCGCGCAGCCATGCAACCGCCGTCGCAGCAGCTGGTGGTGATGATGACAAGACCGCTGCGATGCTATCGTCGTGTGACGGCGCGTGCACGTCACGTGTCATGATCGCCGTCACGCACGGCAGGGGTGTGTGCGGCGTGACACGGCAGCGCGACGGCGCCCACGCGAGCGACAGGTGCACGGCACGCAGCGCCTGCGCGAGTGGCAGTGCGGCGTCGGCGGTGTGTAGCCTGCAGTGCGTCAGCACAGCACACGCGCGCCGGCACAGCGCCTTGCGCTCCGCACGCGTCGCGCACTGTGTCACGAGACCAAACACGTACACAGCAGCCTTGTCGTCAACGCCACGGCTGCGAGCCTTCGTCGTGTTGTCGTCGTCGTCGTGTCGCGTGTAGATGGCCGCGCCACGCATCGTCGCCGCGCATGTGCGCCACACAAACGCGCCCGACATGTGCAGTGTGTGGGCGCCGAGGCGCCGGTCACGCGCGCAGTCGTCGCGCGCGCAGTGTGCGGCGGCGTGTGTCGCGACCAGGCGGCACAGCCGCCGCCACTGCCAGTCCACGTCACACGTCGTGCACGTGTGCAGACTGCAGCGTGTGTGCAAGTCGCTGTACTCGGCATACGACACCATGCACGAGAAGGCCGTGTCGTCGTGTCGCAGCATGCTCGGGCGCACACGCGAGGCCGTTGTCGTCAACATTGCGGCGTCGTCGTCCACGTGCGCGTCCACGTCCGCTGGCGAGGTGCACGTGCACAGCAGCTGGACGTCGGCGAGGGTGGGGTGTGCGTACAACGCACACAGCGGCAACGATGACAACATGCGTGTATGTGTGTGTGCGTAGCGATACTGTCTGCAATCATACACACACATACACACACACAAACATGCGCGTGCGTACGCAAGTGCAGCAGAGCATGACGAGTACAAACAATGCGCAACATGACACAGCGGCAGGACAGTTGCTGTTTGTGTGTTTCTGCGTGTTTGCGTGTGTGTGTGTGTGTGTATGCTTTTACGTCATGTCGTCACCATCATCACTTGTTACATGCATATACACACAGATACACGTGTGCATTCTACCATTGCCAGCACACATACACGCGCACACATACCCAAACGTGCATGTTTACTGCTTAGCACGCGACCATGTTACGTCATCACACACACACAGACAGACACACGAACATGAGCGTGTTTTTTGTTACACAATCGACACAATGTCGGCGAAGCGCAGCGAGTCTTGGTTGCTGTTGAACTCGGGGTAGTTGAACGCGGTGCGGGCAAACGTGACAAGCTCATCGTCGCAGCTGACCAGCGTGAACTCGCCCTCGTGCTGGCGGGCCGCCTCGACGGTGCGGCCGACGTGCTCGAGCGGCACGGCAAGGTACACCGCCATACGCGACACAGGCACGCGCTCCATCGTCAGGGCAATGACCTCGAGAATGCTCGTCCGCACGCGCGACTCAAAGTGGAAGGACTCGGGCAGGTGCTCCTTGACGAGCGCCCACTGCGCCCAGAAGCGGGCAAACTCGCCGCAGCTGAGCAGATTCTCCAGTTCGTACATGTACGCCAGCTCCTTCTCGACCGCCGGGGCGTCTTGCGCCTGGCTCGACACGAGACACATGCACGCGGTGAAGTCGCTCGTGTGGAAGCGGGCGAGGGCTTGCATGAGGATGCCGAGCAGGATGGCCTTGTCGGGCTGCGCCCCGCTCACCGCGTGCGCCTTCAGGTAGTGCAAAAAGGTCGGCAGGTCATACTTGCCCTCACTAAGCAGCTGCGCCACATCCTTGCCGTCCTCGCGGTGCCCACTTGCGTGCGTGCTTGTCATCTGCGTTGCGGCTCTGTGAGCGCGTATGTACTTTTGTTTGTGTGTGTGTGTGTGTTTGTGTGTGTGTGTTTGTGTCTGTCTCACAAGACTAGGTGATGGCAAGACAACATGCACGTGTAGACACATATGTGTGCGCAGCAACACAGCATACACATGGCGCACAAACACACAGTATGTGTGTATGCTTGTTACTTATCGTCATCCTGTCACACACACACACGCACACACACGCTTCGCCTCGCGTTACCTCTACAGCGCGCGCGCCACACACACACACATGCACAAGCGTGTGCACGCACGACTACAGCTCCGACATGAGATTGAGTGGCAGGCCTTTGCGAAAGCGCGTCTTCAGTACAAAGTCACGCGCGAGCTGAAAGCCGCGTGCGGGCTCGAGCGGTGGGACGACAATGCGCGCATCCCACGGGTCACCCGGCACCACGTCCCACTGCGCAAAGCGAAACGACGGGTACGCCTGCCCGTGTGTCGACATCCGCAGCTGCGTCTCGAGGCCGAAGCTGTCCATCGCCGGCACGAGCGCGCGCACGCGCAGCAGCGGCGTCGCGACAATGGCGTCCTCGGCGACGACGGCGCCGCGGCGCTGCTGCAGCACCTCGCGCAGCGTCGTCACACACTCGGGCGTACACACCACATCGACCGACAGCACCGGCTCGAGCAGACGCGGCCGCGCACCGAGCAGGGCCTGCCGCATCGCGGCCCGCCCGCTCGACAGCACCGCCGCGGCGCGTGTGTCGCGTGCGACGTCGGCGAAGACGAGCTTGACGCCGACGCCGTGCACCACATCGCCCGTCAGCGGCCCCGCCGCGACGGTGGCGCGGAACGCCGCGACGAGGGCGCCGCGCTGCGCCGTCGACAACGCCCGCCGTGACGCGGCCGCGCCCGTCACACCCGTCGCGGCAAGCTCGCGCACCCACGGCGCCACCGCCGCGGTGCCGCCCTTGCGGGTGCCGCTCCTGCGGCGGTGACTGCGGCCGTCGTCACCCTTGTCACTGTCGTCCTCGTCGTTCTCGTCGTCGTCGTCGTCGTCCTCGCGCTCGGCCACCGCGGCACTGCTCGCCGCCAGCTCCTCGTCGAGGGTGTCGTCAAGGAGCACGCTCGGGCCGTGTGTGGCGTGCGGACCAAAGGCAAGCACGTGCTGCGCGTCAAGCGCGTCGAGGCCGCCGTCGCGGCGCAGTGTCGACCACAACGGCAGTGTCGCGCCGTGATGCGAGGACGTGGCGGCGGTGACGCTGTCGACGGGCACGTGGCCATACTCCATGTATGGCGTCATCTGCGGTGGCAGGGTGCCGGTGACGCAGGCGATGCTGCCGTGACGTACGCCCGCCACGGCGAGGACGCCCTCGGCGTCGAGCACCGTCTCGCGAAAGGTGACGTACGGCGGTGACAGCGCGAGGGCGACGCCGCGGCAGCGGCCTACGCGCAACTCGTGCAGCGCCGCGTCGAGGTGCAACTCGCCGTAGCCGGTGAGCGTGTACTCGCCCGTCTCCTCGCGGTGTACGTCGAGGCCTGGTGTGGTGACGCGGAGTGTGTGCAAGCTGTCCTGCAGCTGCGCCGCCTTTGCCGGCTCCTTTAGCTCCACGCCCACGTGCACCAGCGGCGCCGCACACGCGAGGCCGTAGAGCGACGGCGCCGCCGCCACCGCGTGTGCGCCGTTGCCGCGCGCCGCCTTGTCGTGGCGCAGACGCGCCGCCGTCGCCGCGCGGCCGCCCAGCAGCAGCATGTGATGGCTCTCACGACGCGCCGCCAACTCACCCGTGACGAGCACCACCTGTCCGGCGTACGCCTCTGCCACCCGCACCGCCGCCCCGCCACCGCCGCTGCGCGAGGCGAGGGGCAGGTACAGCTCACGCACCGCGCCGCGCGCCGGCAGCGTAGCAAACGCCGCCGCCTCGTCGAGCGCGTCGTGCGCCGCATCCACGACAACCCACGCATCGTCCTCCTCTGCGCCCGTGTCGTCCTTGTCCGCAGATGTGCTGCTGCTGCCGCCGCCACGGCGGCTACTACGAAGCGTGCCCCGCAGCACACGCGCCACCGCCGCCACCTCGTCGTTGCGCACGGTGCGCACAAGCGTCACGAGCGCCACCACGTCGTCGTCCGCCGTGCTGTCGCCACCCTCCTCGCGCGTCTTGTCTACGCTGCCGCTGCCGCTACCGCTGCCGCCGTCGCTTGTGTCCTTGTCACTGTCGTGTGCGTCCGCCTTGCCGTCACTCGAGTCGCAGCCATAGCGTGTCAGCAGCCACGACAGGCGATGTGTACACGACGGCAGCACACTGAGCAGCGCGTCCGCCGCCTCGTCGGCGGCATCGCCGCAGAGCTGTCGCACCGCCGCGCGCAGCGCCGCCAGCGGCGACGACGGCAGCGGCGGCAGCGCGCGTGTGAGTGTCGTGTGCGCCTGGCCCGTGACAGCGTGCGCGACAATCTTGTACAGCGGCTCGAGCACGTACTCGACAAACGACGGACGTTGCTGCGGTCGCGTCAGGCGCACCGCACGGCCGCGCTCGAGTGCGACTGGGCCCCACAGCCGCTGCGCCAACGCCGCATAGTCACACGTCACGTCCGCCTCGTCGTCTGCCTCGTCGTCCTCCTGCGTGTCGTCCTCGCCGTCACGTCGTGCTCTGGGCTGCCGCTTTGCCGCCCTGTGACGGCGGCCGCCTGCGTTGTACAGCGCGGCATACTTTAGCGCAAACGTCTCGAGGCTGAAGAAGAGGCCGAGTGTGGACGAGGCGAAGCACACACTGCCATTCTCGGGCGACACGACGAGCGCCCGCGCCGTCGACGCCGCGCCACACGCGACGACGGCGTTGTTGACGGCGTCAATGATGCTGCGCAGCTTGCGGTACGCGTCGAGCGGCGGCAGCTTTAGCTCCGTGATGAGGCGATCGAGTTTGGTGAGGACAAGGACAATGGGCAGTTGCTCGCGCAGCACCATGTGTCGCAGCAGCCGCTCGCCGACATCGCCAACGCCCTCGACGACGTCGACGCACAGCAGCGCCACGTCTGCCATTCGCAGCGCCGCCGCCGCCTCCGCGAACAGCTCACCGTGACCGGGCGTGTCAACGAAGCAGACGACGCGTGACATCGGCTGCAGCACCGGCCCGCTGCACACCGCCGTCACCACGTGGCTCTTCAGCGTCATGCCACGCTCGCGTTCGTCCGCGCGGGCGCGGTAGCTGCCGTGGCGCAGCATGAGCTGCAGCAGCGATGTCTTGCCGTGGTGCAGCGCGCCGACAAGGGCGACACAGTGCACACGCGTCGCCGCACGCGCAATGACCTGCGCAAAGGCAGCCGCACGTGGCAGCGAGGCCACCACCGCTGTCGTCGCCGCTGCTGCTCTGTCGTCCGTCAGCTGCAACAACGGCTGCTGCTGCGGACCAGCGTCGATGAGGTGCACATCGCTGCTCTCGTGCAGCGCCGCGGGGGCGCGCGCGTGGGCGTGCAGCTCGTCGGCCGTGACAAGCGGCTGGTCGTGTGGCTGCGTGGCGACCTCGCCGACGACGAGCTCAACGTCGTCACTAAAGTCAGACGCCTGCGACGCTGCATCGTGCTCGTCTGCCGCATTGTCGTCGTCATCTTCGTCGTCGTCGTCGTGCGCGTCACCATTGGCGTGTGCGCTGCGGCGTCTTTGCTGCATGTGCTCCTCGTCACTGTTGCTGTCGCTGTCACGCCCATCGACACTGTCGCTGCTGCTGCTCTTGTCGTCGCCCTCGCTGCTGCTGCTGCTGCTATTGCTGTTGTTGTCGACGACATGGTTGCTGTCGACCTCGCTGTCGTCGTCCTGTCGATTACCGTACTCGTCGTAGCCAAAGTTCATGGCTGCGCGCAGGACAGCGTGTCGCACCAGCAGACTACGTCTGTGTATGTGTATGTGTGTGTGCTGTTGCAAACGTATACGGCAAGCAACACGCACACATTGTGTGCACACAGTGTGACAGCACACAACACGCACAAGCAACATACACACACCACGTCATCGTGTGTGCGCGAGCAAAGACGATAGAGAGGCACGCACACGCACACACACACACACGCACATGTCGTGTGTGTACAACTGTCACGCATTGTGCGATTGCAGCGGTGGTGCATTGTAAAACGTCGCCAGCACGCGTTGCTCAAGCTCGTCGCGCTGCTCACGGCGCTGCATCGATTGCATCACTTGTCGCGCACGCAGCTGCTGCTGCTCCTCCAGCGAGCCCGCCTCGAGGCGCATCTTCATCTCCTCCACCATGCGCACCACCTCAGGCTGCGCCACCTCGGGCGTGCTCGAGGTGGCGACGACGACGCCGACAAAGGCGAAGTACAAGAGCAAGAAGAGGCCGGCGACGTTGTAGACGCCGGGGTAGAAGTGAAACTCAGTGCGCCGCACTTCCCAGTCGAGGCAGGTGACCTGGCCCATGCTGTTGATGAACAGCGTTCGTGACAGCCGCGCATCCTCGAGGACGTTGAGGTCCTTGATCGCTTGCTCGATGAGCTCCTGCTGCAGCGCGGGCGCCGTGATGCCGCGATTGCGTCGAAAGCCACCGCGTATCTGCGAGATGAGCAACGAGCGCAACGTCGCATTCGAGACGAGGTACGCCGCCTTGAGGTAGCGCCGGTAGAGCAACGTCACGGCATCTCGCGGCACCAGCGACGACATGTCGTTGCTCACTGCGTGTGTGTTTGTGTGTGTGTACGTATATGCAAGTGACACGTATGTCAAGTGTACGTGGGGCAACACATGACGATGCATGCACAAATGCATATACTGTACATGAACACTGCTATGTACACACACACACAAACGCACACGTATGCATATTTATATGACGACACTCCTGCTTGCCGCACGCAACATTACTTGACCACGCACACACACGTAAAAACACACATGCTGCCTGCCTGCATGCGTCACTGACACATACATACAACACTCGCTGTTACACACACACATACACACACATAGCTGCTGTTGCTGTTGCTACGGCCCGCCATGACCACGTTAGGCGTCACCGTAACCACGCCACCGCGGTGGCAGTGACGCAGCGTTTTCACGACCATCAGCAGCAGCAGCAGCTGTGACGACAACATTGTCACCGCTGCTCGCGTGCGACGACGACGACGGCGACAGCGGTGGCGTGACGGCGCGCAGGGGTAGCGGCGGCATGGCAGCGTGCACATCGCTGTCGTCGCCGTCCTTGTCACTGCCGCGTCGACGACTACTGCGCTGTTGCTGTTGTTGTGGCTGTGGCTGTGGCTGCCCGTCGTGCGGCGCATCTTCGCACATCTCCTCATACAGGTCATCGAGCAAGGTCACACACGCAACGAGCAGCGCCACGTCAACGTCGCCGAGGTGCACACCACCATCGTCATCGCCGCTGCCGCTGCTGCTGCTCCTGCTGCTGTCCTTGTCGTGTGTCTTGCCATTGTGCCGTGTGTGACGATGTTTGTCTGCCTCGCCGACGTCACCACCGCCTCCTGCTGCTGGTGCAGTATTGTCTGCCGCTGCACGACGTGTGCGCTGCTGTTGCGTTGCTGGCAACGACGTTAGCAGGCTGCGCTCGACCTTGTCGAGGACGACGTGCTGCAGCAGCACGCGCTCGCGCAGACGCTGCGCGGCCGCGGCGTGGGCGGCGAGTGCGCGTGCCGTCGCACGTCGCATGCGCTGCATACTGCGATACAGCGCGTACGCGTAGCTGCCCTCGACATCGACGCGACCGTCACGTGCACCATTGACACGGCACTGCACACCGTCGTGTGCGTGTGCCTGGCGTGTCGACAGGGCGGCGGAGAGTCGCGCTCGCAGGGCGCTGTAGCGCGACGTCAGCTGCTCACACATGTCAGCGAGCGGCAGCTGCGCGTACACGCCCGCCGTCGCCGCTGTCACCGCCGCCGTCGCCGCCACAACAGCCGACGCTGACGGCGGCACGATGACGTGCGCATGAGCTGCACCACCACCACCATTGCTGCCGTCACCCGTGTGCTGCTCGTCTTGTTGTTGTTGCAACAGCGCCTGTTGTGGTGACGCGGCGAGTGCGGGTGTGTAGGCGAGCGCAGGTGAATGCTGCAACGTGTACGACGGCGGCGTGTGTGCGCGTGACCGTGACATGGACGCCGCACTCGTCGCCGCCGCCGTCGCCGCCGAGGCGGCCGCGGCGGCTGCGGCCGTCGCAATCGCCGTCGCGGTGGTCGTTGTGTGTCGGTCAAGCATGCTTTCGAGCTGCACGACGCGCTGCTCACGCGCCGCCAGCGCGCTCGCCAGGCCATCACAGGACCGCTGCAGCGTCGCATTGACGTCGTGCAACTCGCGCAACAACATTGTCGTCGGCTGTTGTGCTGCCGTTTGTGGTGGTGTCGTCGACGGTGACGCGGCCGCCTCGCCTCGGTGCGTCACCAGCGCCGTCGCATCGCCTTCGTGCTGCATCGTCGCGTCTTGTTGCTCTTGTTGCTCTTGTTGTTGTTGTTGCTGTTGCTGCTGCTGTTGTTGCAGCTCTGCGCACTTGCGATGTGCGCTTGCCAGCTCGGCGGCGAGGGCGTCGCGCTCGGCCGTCAGCTCGTGCAGCCGCCGCGTGTACTGCTGCTGCGCCTCGTCGCGCTCACGCTGCTGCTGCTGCCGCTGCTCGTCGAGCTGCTCTTGCAGCTGCGTCGCCGTGCTCTTCGCCCGCTGCAGCTCGGCGCGCGTGTCGGCGAGGGTGTCGTGTAGTGTGCCCGTGTTGGCACGCTCCGCCGCCAGCGTCGCCTCGAGTGCCGCCACAGTGCGTTGTAGCTCGGCGCTGGCATCGGCGAGTGCGGCGGCGTGGGCCTGCTGCTCCTGCACCGTCGCCTCGGCCGCATCCCGCGCAGCCTGCAGTGTCTGCAGCGCCGCCTCGTGCTGCGCGTGCTCCTCGGCGAGCGAGCGCGCATAGTTGGCGAGCAGCGTCTGCGTGTCGGCCTCGTGCGTCCGCAGCGCCTCCTCGGCGGCGGTGGCGCGTGCGCGCAACGCCGCCATCTCATCGTCCTTGCCGTTGTCCTTGTGTGCGGCGGCGGCTGCGGCCTCGGCGTCGCGCGCGCGCTGCTCCGCGTGTGCGCACCGCGCCGTCACTTCGCGCACTTTGCGCGCATACTCCACCGCCGTCTCGGCCGACGCACTCGCGCGATCTTCGCAGTCGCGCGCGTGCTCGAGCGCCGCCGCGGCCGCGCGCGCGTCACGGCGCAGCGCCTCCACCTCACTCCGCAACAGCAGCACCGTCGCCGCGTCACTCTCGCTACTCACGTCCATCGTGACTGCGCGTGACTGCGTGACTGTGTGACTGTATATATGTATAGACAAGGGCAATGCATGCACACAAAGACACACAACACAGTGTACACACACATGTGTGTGCACACACGATGTGCATAACTTATGCATGCACTCAGTTACTCGTGTGCCTGTGTGACACGGACTACGTCGGCTTGTGCAGGCCGATGAAGGTGCCGTCGGCGGACCACTGCGGGCGCGTCTTCAGCGCCTCGTACTGCCGCAGTGCGTCGGTGCGACGTCGATTGAGCGACCGCAGTCGCCCCTTCACATACGTCTGCGCCCTCGCCGCGTCTGCGGCCGTTGTCGCCGTCGTGGCTGCGCTGCCGTCCGCGTTGCGTGGCAGCGTCACATGCGGCGCCGACGTCAGCGCAAAGGCACGTGCGAGGCGTGTCAGGTCGAGGCGCTGCAGGCTGAACGTGTCACGTAGGATGTGGCTTTGGTAGGCCGCCACGTGCGCGCGGTACGCCGTCACGGCGCTCTTGGCGACAATCGGGTCAAGCTGCAGCACGTGCTCGAGCTTCTCGTGTATCGCCGGCAGCCGCGCCGGGCCAGCGTAGCGGTGCAGCCGCAGCCCGTAGCGATGCAGATAGGCGACAAAGCCCGCCTCCTCGGGCGTCAGGAAGAGCAGAGCGTGGCCAACGGCGCCGGCGCGCGCGGTGCGGCCGACGCGGTGAATGTACTCGGTCGGGTCGAGCGGCGGGTCGTACTGCAGAATCCACTGCACACACGCAATGTCCAGGCCGCGCGCCGCGACGTCGGTGCAGAATAGCACCCCGCTCGGCCAGTCACGAAAGAGCCGAAACGTTTGCACGCGCTGGCGGTGCTTCATGTGGCCGTGCAACATGACGACGTCGTCATGAAAGCCAACCGAGGCCATCATCTGGCAGTGAAAGATTGTGCTCGCGACGGTCGAGCAGAACACCATCGCCTTGCCGCGCCGCGCGACGCGCTTGACAAAGACGTACAACTGCAGCAGTCGCTCCTCGAGCGGCACAAAGTGAACATATTGCCGCAACGTCGACGGCATCGCCTCACCCGCGTCGTCCACCTTGTCGTCGTTGTCGTCGTTGCCGTTGTTGTCACTGTTGCTGTTGTCATCGTCGTCTGGTGTGTCATCGTGCATGGCAGCATAGCTGCGGTACGGCGGCAGCGTCACGGCGGTGCTCGTCGCCACGTCCGCACCATCATCCTCGCCGTCCTCGTCGTTTTGTTGCTGTTGCTGATGTTGCAGCCATGTCGGGCGGTCACCCGTCGTGCGCACAAAGATGGGCGTACGCGCAAGTGACAGCCGCGCCAGCTCGTGCACCGACTTGCTGTTTGTTGCCGAGAACAGACACGTCTGTCGACTGCGCGGCAGACGCGCGAGGATGGCGTCCAAGTCGCGCTGAAAGCCCTCGGCGAGCATGCGATCTGCCTCGTCGAGGACAAGAAAGCGCAGCTGTGCGAGCGACCACGCTGCCGAGTGCAGCGCATGGTCGCGCACACGACCGGGCGTGCCGACAACGACCGCCACACCACTCGACAAGGTGCGACGCTCGTCGGCGACCTTGGTGCCACCCGTGATGAGGCACACGCGCGAGGACATGCTGCGGCGACTGCTGCTGCTGCTGCTGCTCGTTGTCGTTGTCAGTGCCCTCGTCGTCGTGTCGTCGTCGTCGTTGCTGCTGCTTGTGTCCAGATGCTGACAGATACGCTGCAGCATGTCGTACGTCTGCACGCACAGCTCTTTTGTCGGCGCCAGCAGCAGCGCGAGCGTCGCGCCGTCACCACCACCACTGCTGCCGCCATGTGTGTTGTGTGTCACAACGCACTGCAGCACGGGCACACAAAAGGCCAGCGTCTTGCCAGAGCCAGTGCGTGCCTGTGCCAGTACGTCGTAGCCGTCGAGCAGGTACGGCACACAACGCTCTTGTATGCGTGTCATGCGCACAAAGCCCTCGGCACGCAGAGCACGTGTCAGTGGCGCGTCAAGGCCGAGCAGCGGGTGCGCAAAGACGCCACCCGTCGCAATGTTCACGACCACCGGCGTCGTCATCGTCGTCGTCGCAATAGCCTCGTCGTCTACAGTCGCCGCACTGTGCGTGCCGCCACTGTCGTCCTTCGCAGCCAACACGGACGACGATGACGACGGTGGTGGTGGCAGCAGCAACGACTTGGCGAGTGCCATCGCCTTTGCCGTTGCCGGCGAGGGTGCAGCCGGCAGCGTACACACACGGCGACCACCACCGCCCTCGTCGTCTTCGTCCTCGCCTGCACCACCACCACCACGATGATGATGCTGTAGGCCTCGCAGATGACTTTGTCGTCGTGTGCGGTGCTGTTCGCGCAGCCGCTCGAGATACTCCTCATCGTGCAACGTGTACAGCTCCGTCTTCTTCAGCTTCAGCTCGCCGCGTGCGTTGAGCGGAGGCTGCATCGGCCCCGACGACGACGACGACGTCACTGTCAGTGCGCCACCGACACGCTCATCGTCCTCGTCACTGCCATGCTCGCCAGCGGCAGCAGCAGCGGCAGCAGCGGACTCCGCGGCCGCCATCTGCTCACGCTCGCGCTGTCGCTTGCGTCGACCCTTGATGCCCATGTTGTCGTCGTCGTGTCACAACTATACAAGGTGTGTGTGTGTGTGTGTGTGTGTGTGTGTGTGCGTGTACAAAACAAAACGCGTGACATGTCAAGGCACGCCAACATAGTTACTGACACATGTGTGCGTGTGTGTCACATGATGTTGTCATTGTCGTTTGTCGCACACACCGACACCCCTCTCCCTCTCTCTCTCTGTCGTGTTTGTGTCTACTCGTGTCGATACGGTGAGAAGAGGCCGGGGTAGACAACGCCGGTGCGCATGGCCAGGCCTTTGCGCAGCAGTGCCGCGGGTTGTGCGCGGGCGGCGCGCTTCAGGTGCGCCTCGCACCAGTAAAACCACCCGTCAACACACCGCACCGCCGCGAGCGTCTCGTCCGCGCAAGGGAAGTAACCAGCACCTGCCGTAAGCACGGCGCCGTCGGCCACGTCATGCGCCGCATCGACGGTGGCCAACTCGCGCGCCACCGCCTCGGACACGTCGCACGGATGCACAGCCTTGGTGAAGGCGCAGCCCTCTTGCAACTCGGCCAGCGCGCCGTGCACGTCGTCATCGTCGTCGTTGACCTTGTCGTGTTGTTGCTGTTGCTGCTGTTGCTGGCGCTGACGCTGACGTCGTGCACAGACACGCTGCAGCAGCTGCACGCGCACAGGTGTGCACTCGCGGTGCAGAGTCGCGTGCAGCGCGGGGTGAAAGTAGACACCACCGACAAACGCACGCCACACGCCATACACCTGCAGCGCCGTGTGGCGGTCAAACTGCAGCACCGCCGCGTCCTTGGGCAGCAGAGGGGCGTGGTAGGGGTCTTCGCTGTAGTGACGTATCGGCACCATGTCGACATGTGCCTCCGCGTTGCTGCTGCTGCTGCTGCTGCTGTTATCGCCTCCGCGTACACGCGGCACGAGCACAGGTGGCTGCGGCTGTGCATTGCGCCAGCAGCGCATGAAGCTGTCGGGCCAGTCACAGTAAGTGCTGCTCACGTGGTCGTCGTCGTCGTCGTCGTGTTCACCATTGTCGTCTCGTACCGTCGGCGTCGTGTACACACACGCGCATTGTTGCTGCTGCTGCTGCTCTTCACCCGCTGCCACTGCTGCCGTCGCTGCGTCACTGCCAAACACCACCTCGCACAAGCCCCGCGCCGCGACGCGTGTGACGCGTGGGAAGTATTGTCGTATGTCCATGCTGCGCGGTATGGCCACGGCGCGTTGCCACACAACATCGCCGGCGTCCATCATCGTCTGCGTTGCCGCCAGCTTTACAATGCTCACTCCGCCAACGTCGTCGTTGTGCTGCAGCGTCGCAAAGATCGGACTCGCGCCGCGGTAGCGCGGCAGCAACGAGGGGTGTACATTGATCGTCGGTGGCAGCGCGCGCAACAGACGCTGCGGCAAAAAGTAACGAAACGACACGACAACAGCGACGTCAAACGCAGACAAGGGCAGCTTCGCCGCTGCCCACGACGATGACGACAGTGACGATGATGACGTTGCGTACGATGCGGACGATGTGGACGTTGCTGCTGTTGTTGCTGCTGTGCTCGTCGCGTCAGCCGCCCGTGTACACTTTGCGCTGCCGTCCGCGAGCATGTCACGCAGCAGCGCACTGCGCGACAGCGACCTGGCGTCATCAACGGCAAACACACACAGCTGCTCGGCTACACAGTAGCGCGCGACAGGGAAGTGACGGCGATAGCGCTGCCGCACTTCAGCCATCGGCACATGCGGCGGCAGAGAAGGGCACACCACATACAGACGATCACGCACAAGCTGCGCGGCTTGCTGCGTCAGCTCGTCCTGCGCACGTGTCGCTGTTGACCGTGTCGTCACTACGCTGCCACCGTTGCTACGCTGCTGCTGCTGCTGCTGCTGCTGCTGCAGTAGTCTGTGACGCACAATGTGCAGTAGACGCTGATGCAGTGCCGCGAGGACAACGACCGAGACGTTATCGCCGCCAAAGAAGAGCAGACGCGGTACACGCGCGACCGCGTCGCTTGTCGTCGCCGCCGTCGTCGTTGACCGCGTCGCGCAGTGACGCACGACGACGCACTGCGCCGCCACGTGCGGTCGCGACGACGCACTCTGTGTGCCGCACCTCGTCACCACGACAGCAATACCAGAGCACGTGCCAGGACAGCAACGACGACGACACCATGACGACAACAACATGACGTCGTCGCTTCAATGCAGGTCTTGTGTGTATGTGTGTGTGTGATACGTACAAGGCGCAAGACGCAAACAACACACAGACGCATACACACACACATGCGATTCCGCACGCACAATTGCAGGCCTCATAGCTTTACATACTAACAAGTAAACACACACACACAGTCGATGACATGCATTCATGCGCCCAGGATGTGAGTGTGTGTGTGTACGTCTGTGTGTGTGTCTATTTACAATAATATTGTATGAGCCCAGTATCTGCACATATACATATACACGTATACATGTTCTTGTGTGTGTGTGCGTGCGAGCGCCTACGCAGCCTTGACGTCGTCCTCGACGTCATCTGCTGCCGCAGATGCTGTTGCTGGTGCAGACGACGTCTGTGTGTCGGCGGCCGTCGTGTCCTCCTCGTCGCTGTCCGACGCCGAGGAGCTGCTGCTGCTGTCCGCGTGCGGTGTCTTGTGTGCGTCACGCACGAGGTCAAACCAGGTGCCTGGCGACGCCTTTGTCAGGCGCAGCACAAGACGTGCAGCAGGCATGCGCAGCTTGTAGCTGCTTGCCTTTGCGTCAATCTTCTTGGCAAGCGGCAACACAAGCCGACGTCGACGCTGCTGCTGCTGCTGCTGCCTTGTCGAGGACGATGTGTCGGCAACAGCACCAGCATTGTCATCGCCACCACCACTGCTGTGGCCGCTGCTGCTGCTGCTTGCGCCACCAGTGCGTGTGACAAACGACACGTCACACGAGTGCTTAGTAAACGTCACACTCACGGACGGCTCGTCCACCGTCTCGCCGGCTGCCTTGTCGTCGCTGACCATGTCAATGTACACCGTCACGTGCGTCTCGCTGTCGGCCCAGCTGTATTTGCTCACCGGCACCTCGACGAGCGCGCGCGGCAGCGTGGCGGCTGTGTCGTCCTTCTTCACCAGCACAGGTGTCGGCATCGGCGCCACATCGCCGACCTTTGCACGCTCCTTCTCGTGACTGTGCCAGTAGTAGTACGAGTTGGCCTCGGCCTTCTTCTTTACCGCCGTCGACGTCGTCGTGGCAGTGTTGTCCTCCGTTGCTGTTGCAGTGGTAGCCGGCACTGTCGATGACATCGTCGCAGTCGACGGCACGGCGTCGTGTGCGTCTGCCTCGGCTGACATATTGTCGATGAAAGTATGTATGTGTGTATGTGTGTGTGTGTGTGTGTGTGTGTGTGTTGTATAGCAACACGTGCACTATAAGCACAAGCAACACGCTCGCACCTCGCTAGTGTCCTGCACAGAGCAACAACAACACATACAATGTACTCGCAAATAACAACACATGTACATTCACATGCAGTGCACAACGACACATACGCGTAAAATACGTATATATATATATATATATATATATATATATATTTACCAGTCATCGTCCTCGTCATCCCAGCCGTCGGCGCTTTTGCTCGGCAACACAGCGTGACTGCTACCGTGTACGACGTAATCGCTTGCTCTCGTGTAGTCAGTCGCGTGCTGTTGTAGCGGCTGCGCAGCAGCGTGTGCAACAGCAGTGCGCTGTGTAGTGTGTGCTGCTGACGACGACGTCATCGACGCAGGCAACGTACGCGTCCCAACACATCCACCACTACGCGTCGCAAAAGCGGACGAAGACGACGTCGCACTCGTCGCAGCAGCACCGCGCGACCAGCCGCACGCCGCCACAGGCACAATAGAGCGTGGCAATACGCCAGCAGCAGTGCTGCAACTGGCGCTGTTGTCAACCTTCGTTGCATGCACGCTGCTGCCGCGTGTGTCGACTACGTTGCGCACCTGTTTACGAGACAGTGCATCACGCTGCTCGGGCGCGGGTGCACTACACGCCGCACTCGACGTGGCCGAACCACTGGCCGGCAAGTCGTACAAGGCACTGAGGCACGCGGCGAACAACGACAAACAAATGTCTTGCTCTTCTCTACAGAGCAACGCTCGTGCTTTCGTCTCGTTTGACACCAACACACACAACTGCTCAGCGATGCATTGCTCGGCCTCGGCCTGCTCACGGCGACGCTGCTCCTCGGCGGCGGCTAGTGCGGCTGCTGCCTCCTCGCGCTCACGCTGCTCGGCCTCGGCTTGCTCACGGCGACGCTGCTCCTCGGCGGC
>JAKVQF020000784.1:0-14819 GCA_023091115.2 Trypanosomatidae sp. Fi-14 | reverse complement strand
ACGCTGCTCAGCCTCGGCCTGCTCACTGGTATGCTGTGCTTCGTTGTGTGTCGATGTTGCGTTTTCGTTGAGTATTGTCGTGCTTGTTTCCGCGTCTTGTTGTATTCTCTGTATGACTTTGTTTGCCGCGCAAAGGATGTTGTCGACACGTCGCGTGAGCTGTGCTGCTGCGCTCTCTGCGTCATCGCTGTCGAGGCGTGTCGTCAGCAACGCTCTGCAGTAGAGTAACTGTGGCTGTATTTGCCGCGACCACCACGCGTGACATCTGCTCGTATCGCGTGCACTGCGCTCGCGTTGCTCACATGACATTGTTAGCAGGCAGTGCGCAATCTGCGTCGCATCGCGCGCCTGTGCGTCGAGGTCGTCGACGGCGGCAGCAACGTGCTGCAGCAGCTGCTCGTGTGGCATGCTGTCAATGTCACGCGCAGATAGCGTCAGCAACGCCGAGGTGGCTGTGGATGCTGCATATGTCGCGTGCCTGCCTCTGTCGCTGCGACTGCCGCCGTCACGCATGTTGTGCCATGCCGTGTGCAGCGTTGTGGCGGCCCGGTGTTGCACCGTCTGCCACATTGCCTGCCACGCAGGCTGTTCATTTCTGTTGCTCACCGTCGTGTCGTTCACTGTCTGCCCTGCATGCTGTTGCTGCTGCTGCTGCACTTGCTGTTGCTGTCGTGCCGGTGGTGGTGGTGCGACAATGTTGACAAGACTGCCGCGCACGTCGCTCAGCAAACCCCACATTGTGCGTGGTGTTGCTTGTGCCTGCTTGTGTGGTTGTTTGCGTGTTTTTGTGTTTGTCGTGCACTTTTTGCACTTTGGCAAGTGTGTGTATGTGACTACATATATATATGTGTGCACAAGCAATGCCAATCGCACAACAGCACGTTTGCGTTACAGTGACACATGCACGCGTGTTTGCTTGCCTGCTTGCTTGTAGCGCATACCTCGTGCGCCTCGCTCGTTGTCATGTACGCTATACACACACACACACTACGCCGGGTACATACCCTTCTTGACAGTACGCGCGGGCACTTGCAGTGGGTGTATGTCAAGGTTCGTCTCCAGGTACGTGTACTCGCCATACGGGTACGCACCCGAGGGCTGCTGTCGTGTTGTTGGCATGGCGGGGCCGCGGAGGTGGGGCAGGGCGTAGTAGCGCTGCATGTCACGCGTGCGCAGCACAGCCGCGTGCTCGTGCAGCTGCTGTCGAAACGCCTTTCGCGCGTTTTGCTGCACCACATCGCGCGCCACAAGCTGCACGTGCAGCACGAGGCCGTGCGGCACCATGTCGCCGTGCAGCTCAGCCCACGCGCGCAGCCGCGGTACATTGGCGGCGGCGTCGGCAATGGTGCGGCACTGCGTGCCCTCCTGCAGCAGCGTCAGGTAGCGATGCAGCTGCTCGCGCGACCACACCTTGCCCGTGTACTGGTGAATGAACGGCACCACGTACGTCAGCGGGAAGTGCGACGGCGTGCCATAGTCCTGGCCAACCTCGCTGTAGTAGTCCCACTCGGGCACACACGCGTTGGCGCCCGCGCAGCGCGTCGACAACGTGCGCCGGCTCGTCATGTCCTCGTGATGCCGCACCGGGTCGTCGGTCCAGCGAGCCCATGGCCAGTGACGATAGTGGTTGCGTCGACGAAGGCGGTAGTGCCACTCGAGGCCGTTGCGCAGCTGTGTCGCGTCGCCGTACTCCTCCGGGTGCTTGTTCGCCAGCGGGGTGTAGGCGAACGGTGAGCGCGGCATGCGATAGCGTGCCTTGGTGCGACGGTAGGCGTAGCACATGACGCGGTTGTGGTAGCCATGCGCGCGCTGCAGGCGCAACGCAGTGGTGCGCAGCAGTGACATGATGGCAGGGCAACAAAAGCTGTCTACACACACACGCACACACACTACATGACAAGAGCAAGCAGGAGCGGCAACATGCACTGTGCGTGCGCGCGCACGCACACCCATCGTCGACAGGACAACATGGCATGCCACATGTACATGTATGCTCATACAATGCGTGTGTAGGCGTCGTTCTTCTTCTTCTCCTTCATTCTTTTGTTTGTGTTACACCCACGCCGAAGCACTCGCGCAGTAGCATCGGGCAGACGTACGTGCACAGCAGGCCAGTGACCGTGTAGGCAAGAGTGCGGCGATGTGCGTCCCACAGCCACCAGTGCGTGTGCGTGCGCAGCGACCACGCCTGCGTGGGCGACAGGTAGCCATCGGGCTCCTCAATGACGTCGCCGTCACGCGGCGGTGCATAGTCGTGCATCATCGTCGTGTCGACCAGAGTGGCGCTGCCGTGCACGCCGTTGCTCGCCGTCGTTGCTGTGGCTGCTGTCGTCGTGGTCGCACGGCTGTAATCGTGTGCGTCGCCGTGTAGCGTGTCATAGTGCGCACTAAACACATTCGCCGCCGCCGTCCCGTCATCGCCGCTGCTATGCATCGCGGTGGTGGTGACGGCGCCGTGTTGTTGTTGTGTGCGGTGCTCGCGCGCGGCGTGTGGCGGCTGCGTGAGCGACGACGACGGCGACGAGGACAGTGGCGTGCCGGCGACGTCGTACAGGGCTCTGTTCAAGTGTGCCACCTTGGCGCTGATGAGCGACGCGGCAAGGCTGGGCGCGCGTGCGGCCGACGGCGACAAGGGCGACGACGACGACGACGACGATGATGTCAAGGTGGCACAATACATCGCCTGCTGCTGTTGCTGTTGTTGTCGCGCAGCGCGCAGCACGGCGGCATCCTCGTCGGCCGCCTCGCCACCGACGACGGCGGCGGCGACGCGCACCGGTGCGGCGTCGTCGTCCTCGTCGTCCTCGTCGGCGACCTTGGCGCCGCTGTGCGCGTTGTCCTTGTTGTCACACCGCTGCTTCTGTTGTTGCTGTTGTTGTTGTTGCGCGCTGTCACGACCGTCACGCCACATGAACGCGAACGAGTTGTTCGCTGTGATGGGCTGAAAGCGTCGCACGCCGCGCTCGTTGCCGGCGGTGGTGTAGCGCAGCAGCCTGGCAAGCGCCAGGTACGGCCGTCGCAGTGGCGCCGGCACGCGCGACGCACACGCGCCACTGCAGAAGCAGAACACGTAGTACAGCAGCCTGCTGCTCGCGTACGACGTCACATCGCGGCCGACGAGAACGACAACGATGCAGACGAGCCACTGCACGCCAAACGACCAGCGGAACGCCTCCGCCCAGCACGCCGCCGCCGCCGCCGCTGCCGATGCTGTCGTCGTCGTCGTCGTCGTCGTTCGCGTGGTGACGTCGTCGTGTGGCATGCCAAGTGTGTCCGCGCTCGGCAGGCGACAGGTGCGGGCGCTGAGCGTGCCATACTGCTGCGCAAACAGCCACACCCCCGCCACCGCCCCCGCCAACGCGCCGGTGAAGCGCAGGCTGTCAATGTAGCACGGACACGGGTCGTGCGGCACCGAGTGCAGCACCGCGAGCGCGTGTACGGCGGCGTAGAGGGCGCCATAGGCCCACCACGGCACGCTGCGCAGCTGCAGCAACGACTGCAGCCACTGCTCCGCAAAGGCAGCGTGCACGAGGACGCAGAGCAGGGCGACGAGCCAGCCGCCCAGCAGATCACCGAACCAGTGCATGCCGAGGTAGACGCGCGAGAAGCTAACGTGGGCGCAGAAGAGCAGTGCGGCCAGCGCGCAGAGCAGCGCGTGTGCCGGCCACAGCTGTACGAGCTGGCCATAGAGGAAGTATGCGTAGACGACGCTCTGGCACGAGTGCGTGCTCGGGAAGCCGTACTCGGTGTCGTGCGTCACACGCTGACCGCGCAGCTGCAGCGGCGGGCACGGCGGCCGCGGGCAGCAGATGGCATCCTTCACTGTCCCGGTCAGATACTGCCCCATCCACAACATCGAGCAGATCACCACCCCGTCGCGTGGCTTGCCTAGCCACACCAGCGTCGGCAGCGTCAGCGTGTAGAACTCAGCGTTGCCGGTCATACTCCACGCCTGCAGGTAGGCCGTGAGGAGGGGCCGCAGTGTGCCGCCGACGCGCTGCACCACCGCCAGCCGACGCACATGCGCCTCACTGCAGTAGTGGTAAATGTACCAGTCGCGAAAGAGCACCGGCTGGAATGGTCGTCGCCACTGCACCAGTGTGTGCATCGCCTGCATGTGTTGTTGTGCGTGTTGCTGCTGTTGTTGTGCGTGTTGTTGTTGTGCGTGCTGCTGTTGTTGTGCGTGTTGTTGTTGTTGTGCGTGTTGTTGTTGTGCGTGCTGCTGTTGTTGTGCGTGCTGCTGTTGTTGTGCGTGCTGCTGTTGTTGTGCGTGTTGTTGTTGTTGTGCGTGCTGCTGTTGTTGTGCGTGCTGTTGTTGTGCGTGTTGTTGTTGTTGCTCGCGTGCAGTCTTGCTATGCTGCCACGCCTGTGGTGGTGGTGCGGCTGCGGCGGCGATGCCGTGTGCACTGCCATTCTGCGCCACGGCCACCGCAGCAGCAGACGACGATGTGGGTGACGACGAGGACGGAGAGGACGATGTTGCTGCGGTCGTCGCCACGCCGACGGGACTGCTCACCGCACTCGTCACCGCATGCGCGTGTGACACCGCGGCGTTGCTGCCGGGCACTAATGGTGGTCGCTGACGCATCGACTAGCACACATACAAGCAAAGACAAGAGAAGGAATGCACAGGTGTGCATACTGCTGTTGCATACATGTGTACAAGCAAGTATAGTGCACGTGTATGTGTGTGTGTTTGTATGTACCGCAAGGCAAGCAGCGCTACCCTACACCCTCACCATCCTCTGCTCGTGTGCGTGCGCGCGTATGTGTGCCCTCTCACTCGCCGCCACCGCGCGTGTGCGACGACGACGACGACGACGACGACAAGCGCCACACCGTTTTGCGCGGCCCGCCAACGTCGAGTGTGCCGTCTGGCGGTGAACGATCGCGTGCACTGCCGCGACGACAACGACGACGACGATGACGCGACGACAACAGACGTGACAGCGACGCCGTCAGCGACGCCTCTGCGTCATAGGCCTGCCTTGCGGATGTTGTATGGCCGTGCTGCGTCGCAACAATAGCAGCAGCAGTAGCCATGTTGTCATTGTCGCCATCGTCACCGTCACTCGTGTGCGCCGTGCTACACGCAGTTGTCGTCAGCGCTGCAGCAGCGGCACTGCCGTCTTCGTCGACGCTGTTTGTCGCTGCTGCTGCCATCGTGCCCTCGTCGTTCGTCTCGTCCATCACGGCTGCTGC
Source organism: Trypanosomatidae sp. Fi-14 (assembly GCA_023091115.2). Lineage (NCBI taxonomy): Eukaryota > Euglenozoa > Kinetoplastea > Trypanosomatida > Trypanosomatidae > Trypanosomatidae sp. Fi-14. Next base: position 9,617 of record JAKVQF020000784.1, on the reverse strand, counting down.
TGTTGTTGTGCCGCACGTGTGTGCTGCGCCGTCGCCGTCACGACGACACGACCACGTCGTGCGCCGATGTCGTGGTGCACACACGTCAGCAGCTGTTGCTGCTGCTGTTGCTGCAGCAACGGCAAACACGCGTGCCGTTGCGGCACACGTGTCAGCAAAGCGCACACGCTTGCGGCCATCGTCGTCCTTGTTCATCTCCTTGTCACGGGCACACCGCGTCACACAGCCGCGCTGCACTTGTTGCTGTTGCTGTTGTTGCGAGCCACACTCGGCAGCGACGACGCTGCTGTGCAGCACGTCGCGCACGCGCTGCAGCATCGAGGTCAGGCGTGGCAATGCTGTCGTGACGTGCGCAACGACGTCGTGCATGCGCACTCGCCGTTGCGCAGTGTGCATGCAGGTAGACAAGGGCGGCAGCGCCGCGTCCGCGTCGAGGAGCTGCTGCTGCAGCGCATGTGTGTGCACCGTCGCGTCCGTCAGCAGCCGCGACACGGCCGCGTGGCGTAGCTCGTGTGCGCGCAGTGTGGACAGGGCCGCGGTGTGCGCGTGACGTGCGACCGCACATCGCTGCTCCTCCTCTGCCGCGTGCTGCTCCTGCGCGCGTATGTTGCCGCGCAGTGTGTCGAGATCCTTCTGTACTCTTCGCAGGGCCGCGTCCCTGTCACGCACCTCGCCTTGTATGCGGCTGACGAGTGTGTACAGCTCTGCCGCTGACAGCGCCGCCACCTCGTCCGCCACCTCGCCATGACTGCTGTTGCCACACTCCATGCTGATGTTGTTGTTGTTCTGTGTATGTGTGTGTGTGTGTGTGTGTGTGTGTGTGTGTATGTGTGTGTGTGTGTGTGTGTGTGTCTTGTGCAGCAGCAGGCGGGGCAACGACGCCATGTCATGCATGTACAGAGCAACACGCACAACGCGCGCACGCAGACAAACACATCGAGCATGCGTTGCGTGCTTTGTACAAACACACTCGTCTGTGCATCTATGCAATGAGGCCACACACACACACACACACTACAACGAGTCGAGCACAGCATTCGCGGCGCTGTGCCACTGCATATACACACGCAACGTCGTGTCGTCACGCTGCTGCTGCTGCTGCCGCTGTTGCTGCTGGCGTTGCTGCTGTGCATGTTGTCGCGGTGGCGGTGTTGCTTGTCGTCTTGCGCTGTTGTTGCAACTGCTGTTGCCTCTTGCCTGTCCTAGTCTGTGTGCAATCGTGGCGGCGTCGTCGAGTGCGTCACCACACAACACCACAACACGCTCGCGCATCACATACGTCGCCGTCGTCGTCCTCGTGCTGCTGCTATTGCTGCGCATGTGTTGTTTGCCATCATGACTGACCTCATCGCGCCGCATCGGCAGCGACGTGCATTCGTCTACGCAGTGCACAGATGTGTAGCACGACGGCCATCGCCGCGCGTGTGCCATCGCCGCCGGCGCACACAACGCACGCAGCGGCGTGTCGGCGTCGCTCGTGACACACGTACTCACGTCACCGCACGATGACAGCGACGACGTCGTGGCCGTGTCACTGTCGTCCGTGTCGTCGTCGTTGTCCGCCGCACACATCGTGGCCGTCGCCCGCCGCGTCGCGACGTGGTGTACTGCACACACGCGGCACAGCGCTGCAGCAGGCAACACAAACACACTCGACGCAGACGACGCAGATGACGACGAGGTCGCCCCTGCTGTGAGCAGCGCCATCGTCGGGTCGTGCAGTCGTACAGGCACACGTGCCATGCCGGGCGACAGGACGTTATTGTGTGCATACTCGCCACCAGCGCTGCCGTGCAGCGACGACGACGGCGGCAGCCGTGGTGCGTGCATGCGATAGCAACTGACAATATAGCGTGATGTAGTTGTTGTTGCTGCTGCTGTACGACGGTGCTGTAGTGCAAACAATGCATGCACACGTGCACGGCGACAGCTGTTGCCGTCCTCGTCCTCGTCGTCCTCGTCGTCGTCGCTGCTGCCAAGGTGACGTCGTGTACACTGCCACGTTGCATGTGTCACGAGCGCAGCTGCATAGCACAACGCCCACGACAACGTCAGCAGCTCCTCGTCCTCATCGTCGTTCCTCTGCTCACCGCTGACACTGTTGTTGTTGTTGGTGGCGTGTAGTGCGGTAAAAGACACGGCAGACGACGACGCTGCCGCGGCGACGGAATGCAGCCACGACCGTCGCGCCACACCGTTGGCGCTCGTTGCCTCGTCGCCATTGTGCCCTTGTCGCGTTGTCGTGTGTGGCACACCGCGCCGTCGCCGCGACACGGCCACCGGCACGAGGCAGCCGAACAGACGACGCAAACGCACCGCCACACCACCACGTGCTCGTCGTGACGCCGCGGCACCGTCGCTCGCGTTGTTGTTGCCGCCGCCGCCGCCGTCATGCACAGTCGTGTGCGCCGTCGTCGTCATCGTGTGCGTCACACCCGCCACAACGCTGCTGCCGTCATCGTACACGACGGCGTCGTCATGCTCGTCGTGCTCGCGTGCCCTGCCGTGCGTGCTGCCACCGCCCCGTGCGCTTGTGCGCGTCGACACGACACGCTGGCCGTCACCACGACTGTCACGATCGTTATCACGTGCGTCTTGTGTGGCCCTCGCAAAGATGCGCTGGGCGTGGCGCACACGCCCGTCACACGGCCGCATCGCGTGCGTCGACAAGCACACGAGTGCACGGCGCAGCACGCGCCACGACATCGCCACGTGCGTGCGTGACGCGACAGCGGCAGCAGTCGCCACAGCCCTGGTGGCAGTTGTTGTTGTCGTGCTGTTCTCGTTGTTGCTGTTGTGGCTGGCAGTATGGCACGCGTGCGCGAGCAGCTGTTGCATGCGTGTCAGGCACGCACGCAGCGGCGCCACCCCCGTCGCCGCGCCCGTCTCGACGACGCCGACGACAAACGACAGCGCATCGCCAACGGCAAACACAATCGTCTCCATCACAGCCGCCTCGCTGCCGCCGCTGTCGTCGTTCCACGTCAACTGCATCGTCGCACCGACACGCAACAGCGACGTCGTCGTCGTTGTTGTTGTCGTCTTGTTGCTCGTTGTGGCCGTGTCGTCGGTGCTGCCGCCACCGTCATGGTCGTCGCGCACGCTGCCTTCGCCACGCGTCGCGGCACACTGTCGTGAGCGCAACAACCAGTCGAGTGCCGCTGTCGACACGCACAGCCGCTGTGTGTGCGACAGACGGTCGTAAAAGAATGACGACGCCAGCAGCAGTCCCGCAGGCGCAAACACGGCGGCCAACACACGCGGTGTGGGCGTTGTCGCCGTCACATTGCTCTTGTTGTTGTCGTCGGTGTAACGTGGTCGCAGCCACACCGCATGCATGGCAAGCAACGCGGCCGCATCGTTGTGCTTGTAGCTCGTATACAGCACACGCTGCAGCAGTTGCAGCAGCAGTGTGCCGCAGCGCTGCGCCATCGTCCTTGTCGTTGCCGCCGCGCCGTCCTCGTCATCGTGGTCGTCGTCGGCGGCGGCACGTGACGCAGTTGCGGACGCAGTGACGCGACTACGCGCTTGCTGCGCTGCCGCACGCGCTACGCAACGCACACCCAACGCGCTCATCGTCGTCGTCGTCGTCGCTCCTGCCGCTGCGGACGTCGTACTGCCACGATGCTGACGGCGCTGCTGCTGTTTCTGCGTCTTTGCATCTGCCGCTCGTGCTGCTGCTGTCCTTGTCGGCATAGCAGCGACAACGTCGCACGCGAGCACAGACACGGGCACCGCATTGTGTGACACAAAGTGCAGCACACAGGCGCGACGCAGAGCCGCGCACGTACTCGCCAGCTCGTCGCCGTGCAGCGCGACGTCGTCGCCTGCGTGGTAGTCGGCGAGCTGTGCTTGTCGTGTGTCCGCATCCTCATCGTCGCTGCTTTGCGTGCCGCCTTTTGCCACAACAAGGACGCTACGCAGCCGCGACGCCACGTCACACACCGGCGCGCGTGTACACAGCGCGTCGAGCATGCCTTGCGCCGTCGCCATTGCGTGACCACCACGCCAACGACGGCCGCCGCTGCTCGCGCTCACAGCCGGCGCGTGTGCAGCACGCAGTACGGCCACGACGCAGTCGAGCAGTGTATGCAACACACGCTTGTCATCACTGCCACCGTACAGCGGGGCCGCACACGGTGCGCCAACGGCGATCGTCACGCTGCCGAGGCGACCACCCATCTGCACACGCGCAACAAGCACGCGTGTCATCGGCGTCGCGCCTGCGTCGTCCCCGCTGTTGCTGCTGTTGCTGTTCTTGTTGTTGTACGCGGTAGGCACGGCACGGCAGCACAGCTCGCGGATGTGCAGCCCCGACGTGTCGGCAAGCCGATCGAGACCGATGAGCGACGGCACACACGCACCACGCGACGGCGCGGCGTAGCGGACGCCGCTCTCGGCCTGCACACGCACCCACGTCATGCTAACGAGCAAAGCAAGCAAGCAAGCATGTACATACAGGTGCGCAGGCAACGATGCGCGTGCGTGTGTGTACGCGCACATTGTCGAGCTATGCTCGTCGTCCGTCAACAAACAAACGCATACACACAAACGCATCGGCTTATGTCGCTACATACTTTTGACGGCACAAGGCATGTACACACACACACACACATACACTCACTCGCTCACTTTTGCTTACGCGCTAGCTAGTAGATGTACGGTATGAGGCGGTAGCGCACAATGCGGCAAAACGCTTGCCAGTCCTTCTCACCGTAGCGCGCCCGCATCTGCTCCTCGTCGCGCAGCTGACGGTGCATGAGCAAGATGCCAAAGTACAGCGGGTGAAAGTATGGCAGCGCGGCCGATGTGCCACACAGTGCAGCCCAGCCAAGCGACATGAGCCAGTCGCCAACGTAGTTGGGGTGACGGCAGAGGCCCCAGTAGCCGGAGATGAGCAGCGCCTTGTTGCGTGACGTGCGCAACACACGCAGGTGACGCACACGCGGATCGTGCGGGTCGGTGCGGAAGCGGTTCTTCTGGCTGTTCGCCCCGCGAAAGAGCGCAAACCCGCCGGCGACCAGGGCAACACAGAGCAGCACATGCCACCACGGCAGATGGACGGCGTGGGTGGCGAGATACTTGGCCTGCAGTGTGTACACAAACGGCACCCACGTCAGATCGCCAAAGCAGAGCATGTAACCAAAGCCATCGGTGACAATGTCCATCATGGTCAAGTTGCCCGCCTCGAGCAGCAGGCCGTCGATCACGTAGAGAGACTCGAAGAGGGCGACGCAGACGAGGCTGCACGACAGCGTGCCACGCTGCTGTGCGCTGACGACAAAGGCCCAGTTGAGCACACTCCAGCCAATGAGGCCGGGGCGCAGCTCGCAGACAAACTTCCAGTCGACGAAGCCGCTGCGCGGGTTGAGCTCGCGGCCGACCCAGAAGTCGTACACCGCACTGCCCGTGTTGCCGCCGAGGGCCGTCAGCACGCGTGCACTGCGGTGTGACGCGGCGTACAGCGCGAGCGACATGCACGTCGACACGACAACGCTCGCGAGCAGCAGCGCGACGACGTGGTCTGCCAGCCACGTCACGTCGACAACGCCGCTGACGTGCAGCACCGCGAGGGCGAGGTGCGAGAGGGCAAAGGCGTGTATGGCGTTCATGCGATAGTGCAGCACCTCGCCCGTGCGCAGCGGCTGCCCGGCGACGACGCGGCCAATGGGACAGAGGTAGAAGGCACAGTGTGCGGCCAACCACACAAGCTCGATGAGCAGCGCCTGCGGCACAAACGGCAGCGCCGTCGCCGTCGTGTGCGCCACGCGCTGTGGCAGTCGTGTAACGTCCGACAAGCGGCACGACTCGGCGTCGCACAGGCTGTGCAGTGCAAGAACAAGGCACGGCAACAGGATAACCATGCCAGCGGCGCCCACGGGTCCACCCCACTCATACCCACGCGTGCGCGGCTGCAACACGTTGCTGCTGCTGTCACCACCACCCGCCATGACGTCTCAGCTTTTCTCGTGAGTGTGTGTGTGTATATATATCGATAATGACTGTACGTGTGTGTATGTGTGTCAGTATGACGTGGCGTCCTCTTGTTCGCGTTAGTCGTGTGTATGCATGTGTGTGTGTGTGTTGCGACGCAGGCAAGTAACGCGGTGCACATGAGTGAGATGCAGCACCGTCACGCATGCATGCAACAACAATGACATACGCACCTACACACGAATGCGTGTATGTGTACGTGTGCATGTGTGTCTATCTGCAACGTCGACGGCTAGTCCGCCATGTTCGGGTCGGTGACAATGACGCCGAGGCCGGCGACGACGAAGGCGGCGCCAGCAAACCACAAAGGCGTCACGCGCTCGCCAAACAGCAACATGCCGGCGAGCGCGCTAACGGCAAAGTTAACGCTCATGTTCACAATCTGACACACCGGCGTCGGCCCGAGCGCGAGCGACTTGACATAGTAGCGCCACATTTGCGCCGTGCAGAGCAGGTTGACGAGCAGCAGCACACCGCGCAACAGCAGGGGCAGGGCCTCGTACAGCGCACGCGGTAGCAGGCGCTGCAGCACGTGATGCTGCACGAGCCACATGAGCGCCGTCGTCACGACATTGCGACTGCTGCTGCTGTTGCTGTCGAGCATCGCGAGCTTGCCGACGACGCTGGACAAGGCACCGCATGTGCCAGCAATCGCTGCATACACAAACAAGTGGTACGACGACCGCGCCGCCGCCGCCGCCGCCGCCGGCTTGTGGTGTGCAAGGCGCACGTTCGTCTTGTCGTCACTCGGCATGCTTGCGTCGCCTACTCTTGTGCGTGTGTGTGCGTGTATGTGTGCACAAACGCAATAAGACAGCAAATATGTGTATATGCACATGCCGCCCTCGTTACACACAAACACACAAAAAAGTACATGCACGTGTGCACATATGGTGTATACTACATACATACACTGTACGAACGTCTGCGTATTGGTGCAGCGTAGCATCGTGTAAACATACATGCTCGCCTCATAATATCCCTCTGTCCATAAGTAGCTGCAAACGTACACACACACACGCAGTGAGAGAGTGATGCACATGCAGCGAGACAAGGAGAACAAGTAAGTGACACGCTGTGTGCTACACGTTTGTGTGCAGAGAGAGTGTGTGTGCGTGTGTGCGTGTACGAGTGTGTGTGCATATGTGTGTGCACAGCTAAACGAACACACGTACACACACTCACATTTACAGGCAGGCAGGCTAGTGATACAGGAGATGCGTTCGTGACAAGAGAGATAGAGAGAGTGTGGCAACAACACTAGAGATGCGCTGTCGCGTCGTGTCCTGACCGACGCTGTCATCGTTACCACTCTATGTCTGCAAGTAGCTCCTGCTCATGTACGCACATACACACCATCATCATCGTTACGCACATGCATGCCGCACATGTATACATGTTTTGTGTGTTTTGCTACGACGACTGCTACGACGATCCTTACGGCGACAACTGCCACTACGCTGCGCCACAGCGGAGCACAAACTGTACAACGACGACAATTGCTACTACAGCGCTGCTATTACCTCATGCCATCGCCTACGTTGACATGCACACACACGCACACACACATGCACACGACTAGAAGCGATACACGTGCTCCTTCGTGAAGCCAAGGCTGCCGAGCAAGCCACTGACGTCCGCCGCGTTATTCAGCACCGAGCCCGACGGCTGGTACGCCTGCCCGCTCGACATCGCCTTCATCACCATCGGCGCCGCACCGACAAGCGACGCCATCATCGGGTCCGGGCCGCAGACCAGCACAAGCGTGCCGTCGTCTGGCGGCGGCAGCGTCGACTTCAGCAGCGGCAAGTCCATGTATCCGGTGAAGCCGTTGAAGTAACGCTTGCCCTCGGGGCTCATCGTCGGCTGCGCATTCAGATCGAGCTGCAGCACCTCGCGCGTCTTCTGAAACGCCGGGTTGGGCGTGTACGTGTCCTTGTCAATCTTGTCGACGACGTAGAAGACCTTGAAGCGGTCGCTGTGGGTGCGCATGCGGTCGTCCAGCATGCCCTTGAGCAGTATCTGCCCCTGTGTACGGTTGCCAAAGAGCATGACAAGCTTGGTCGTGTCACCGGGCGTGTCGAGGGCGGCGTTGGCGAACTGCAGGATGGGGCAGATGCCGGTGCCGCCGCAAATGAGGCCAACATTCTTCCAGCGGTTCTTGCGATAGTGCAGCTTGTACTGCACAACGCGGAAGAGCAGGCTGTCGCCGACGTCCATCGAGAAGAGGTGCTCGGTGAAGCGGCCGGGTCGCTGCTTGCGCACGAGGAGGTCAAAGTAGCCCTTGGTGCCATTTGCCGTGATGGGTGTGTAGAAGCGCATGGGCTGGTCGACAATGTTTGCGCCCTCCTTGAAGTGCGCCTGCAGTGTGCTGCACGGTACCAAGTTGAACACGTCGTCGGGGTTGTTCAGTAAGAAGCGGAACACCGCCGCGTCTTCGGCCAGATTGATCACCTCGCCAAGTACAAACGGCTGAAACTTGAGCGAGAACACCTCCTTCTGCGTTGCGCACTGCGCAAAGCGACCACCATCGCCGCCGGCGGCAGCGCTCGTGTGCGCGTGCGACGTGGCCTCGTGTCGTGATGCGACCAACGACTGCAGCATCGCGCCCGCCGCCGTCGCGGCGCCAAAGAGCAGAGTGCGGACCATCTACGTGAACGCTTGTCTGCGTCCGTGTAATATGCGTCTGCGTGTGCTTGTGTGTGTATGTATAGTCGACGTCACCACCTGGTAGCTAGTACACATACATACACACAAGGACGAGTGCAGCAACGACACGTGACAAACACACACGCGCTCTACACCAACAAGACACGTGTGCGCACATACGTCTATTGTCGTGTAGATGTGTGTACGCCTGTTATGCTTGACACACACGTACACGTACACACACACACACCGAGACGCGTGTGTGTGTGTGTGTGTTTAGCTCACTGCTTGTCGGCCGATGAGGTCGTCGAGCTCGCGCTCGAGCGTCGTGGTGAGGGTGGCGCACTGCTGCAGTGCCAGTAGCTGACTGTCGACCGCGTCGACAACACGCGCCACATCGCTGCCCGCCTGCGCCGCACGTCGTACGCGGTTGTGCTGCTCGACCATGTACGCAAGTTGCTGCTCGACCGCGTGCACCTCATTCGACAGCTGCAGCACCGCGTCATAGGCGCGGGCGCGTGTGCGGTCAGCCTGGCTCAAGTGCGGTGCCACACGCTCGTACACCGGGTTGACAGCCGCCTCGAGCTCGTCAAGCATACGCGACACCGCCGCTTGTCGCTCCTTGCCGGCGCGCAGCAGCGCTGCCGTCGACTTGGCCGAGGCGAGCGCCTCCTTGACCTTGTCCTGCACCGCCGCCACCTCACTGGCGCGCTGCACAATCTGTCGGTCGCGCGCTCGCACATGTCGCGCAAGGCTGCAAAACTCCTCGTGGTCGCGATAGTAGCGGTTATCGAGGCTGGCGTAGATGGACGACAAGGTACGACCAGCAAACTCGGCAGCAGCAGAGAAGGACGGTGCAGCAGGCGCAGCCGGAGCTGCTGTTGTCGTCGTTGCTGATGCGTTTGTTGCCGCCGTCGCAGAAGCGGCCTCTACACTACCCGCTGCAGGCGCTGTCGTCGACGTACCGCCAACGA
>JAKVQF020000783.1:0-31053 GCA_023091115.2 Trypanosomatidae sp. Fi-14 | reverse complement strand
GAGCTGAGTAGACTGCGCGCGTAGACACGAGCGACTGCTGCGAGCATGGCGGGCACCTCTGCCGATGTCGACGCGGTGCTCGACGAGTATCTGCGTGTCATACAAGGCAAAGACGACGTCATACAGCGTCAGCTCAAGGCGGAGCATCAGCTGCGCACCGAGCAGCAGTTGCGCGACGAGCGTCATCGCGCGTGTGTTGTGCGGCTGCAGCGACGACTGAAGCGTGCGTGCGCCGATGCGCAGGCGGCGCTCGCCGAGGCGCAAACGCGTGCCGCGGCGGAGGCGACGGCGCTGACGGGCAGGCTTGCCGAGCAGACGGCGGCGCACGAGGCGGCAGTGCAGCGCGCGCGCGACGCCGACGAGGCGCTGACGCGTGCCCACGCCGAGTGTGCGGCGCTGCGCACAGACGCGACGGTGGCGCAGACGCGGCTGCGCGAGGCCGAAGAGCGCGCGACGCGTGCCGAGACGGCGGTGCAACACACACGCGACGATGCCGAGGCTGCGCTGCGACGCGCCGCGAACGCGTATGCGACGGCGCTGCAGCAGCACGTGCGCGCAGCCGACGAGGTACAGCGACGTGCGTCAGCGCAGCACGCGGCCGACGTGGCCGCGCTGCAGCAGCGTGCACAGCGCGCCGAGGACGAGGCGGCGGCGCTGCGCGCGGAGCTGGCGCGGCAGCGCGACGAGCTGACGCTGCGTGCGAGCACCGCCGTCGCGCAGCAGCAGCGTGTGGCGCGCGAGCAGTTGCTGACGTACGAAGAGCAGCTGCGTGCGCGGGTGGTCGATGGCGCGGAGGCGGTGCGGTGTGCGCTGCGCGTCGTGTGTGGCGGCGCGGCGGCACAGACGCGTTCGCTCGAGGCGGCAGCACGGCGCGCCGAGGCGGACGTGCAGCGGCTGCAGCAGCAGCTGCGCGAGCGCGATGAGGAGCGAGACGCGGCGGTGCGTCGTGCGGCGGCGGCTCAGGCGGATGCCGACGCGCACATGGCCACGCTCCGCGGCGAGGTTGCAGCGGCGCTGACGGCGGCGCAGGAGCAGCGTACGCGCGCCTCGACTGCGGAGGCGGCGGCTGCAGCCGCTGCTGCGGCGGCACACGCCGAGACGCAGTCGCTGCGTGACGCACACGCGCACGCGTTGCAGATGGCGCAGCGCGAGGCCGCGACACAGCGCGCTGACGCGGAGCAGCGCATGCGCGAGGCGACGGCGCAGTTGCGTGCGCAGCACGACGGCGCGCTGCGTCAGGCCGAGTCTGCGACGGCGCAGGTGCGCGCACAGCTGCAGCAGGCAGAAGCGCAGCTACGCGACGCGCAGGCTGAGTGGACGCTGCGTGAGCAGCAGTGGCGGGCACAGCGCGTCGACGATGCTGCCACACATGCGCGTGAGCTGACTGCCCTGACGCGCGAGCACGACGCCGCGCGCGCGGCGATGGCGAGTGCGCACGACGCCGAGCTAATGCGTTGCCGCGCCGAGCTGCAGGAGCTGCGCGCGCGTTGTGACGAGGCCGTTGCCAAGTGCAACGAGCGTGACGCGGTGTGCGATGCACTGCGCCAGCAACAACAGCAGCAACAACAGCAGCAGCAGACGGCCGCGACAGCAGCAGCGGCAGCGGAGGCAACCACGGCAGCTGCACATGCTGCGACAGCGGCTGCCGTGGACGAGGCCGTATTGCGTGAGCGCGCACAATGGCAGACGCGCTGTGCGACGCTGCGCAAGCGCACACGCGCACTGCGACGCGCCATCGCCACACACGCAGACGAGCTTGCAGCTGCGCAGCAGCAGTGCGCAGAGCTGCAGTCGCGCATCGACGCCGACGCGCAGCAGCGTCAGCAGGCGGAGCAGCAGCAGCAACAACAGGAGCGCGAGCAACAGGCGCAGTTGCGGCTGCAAGAGGCGGAGCGGCACCGAATGCACAAGCAGCAGCAGCAGCAGCATCAGCAGCAGCAGCAGCAACGGGAACAAGCACTGCACGTCGAGGCTGCGCTGCGTGCGCGCGCAGAGCAAGCGGAGTCTGCGCTGCAGACGGCGCAAGCGCGCGCGAGCGATGCCGAGGCGGCTGCTGCCGCCGCCGCGCGCGATGCTGCCGCGTGTCGCGCACACGTCACCACATCACAACAACAAAAACACGAAGGGCAACAACAGCAACAGCAGCAGCAGACGCTGGTCGACGCGCTGCAGCGCGAGACACGGCGTGTCGCGGAGCTGACGGCTGAGTGTCAGTCGTGCCGCGTAGCGCTCGCCGCGGCAGAGGCGCAGCACGTGCGTGACGTGCAGGCCGCAGACGCGGCTGCTGCTGCTGCGGTGGCCGCAGCAACAACAACAGCAGCACTCGCGCAAAAAGAGCAGCAGCGGCAACAGCAACAGCAGCAATGCGACGCGGCTGCCGAGCTGCAGCGCCTGCGCGACGAGTGCGCACGCTTGCGCGACGACGTCGCGGCAAAGGCAGCGCTGCTGCAGACGGCGGCGGACGAGCAGCGCGTCTGCCGCGACGAGGCAGCGCAGCTGCGCGCCACGCTGACGCAGCGCAGTGACGCCTATGCACGCACCGCACAACACGCCGCGGACGTCGAGGCGACACTGCGCGACGTCGCGCACGAGCTGAACACGGCATTGCAGCACCACACCGAGACGGTGGCGACGCTGCAGCGTGAGCGCGCGGCGCTGACGGAGCAGCTCGCGGCTGCTCGTGCCGACCTCGCTGCACGACAGCACGACCACGAAGCGCAGCGGCGAAGTGTAGACGCGGCAGTCGATGTGCGTGTGCACGAGCTGCAGGTGCGCCTCGCCGCCGCCGAGGACGCGCGTGCCGAGGCGCAGGCGCGTGTGGCGGCGATGGAGGCCGACGTGGCCGCAGCCGTCGAGCTGCGGCTGCGGTGCAAACAGGCCGCCGTCACGCACGCGACGGCGCTGCAGCAGCTGCAAGCGCAGCACGACGCGCGTGTGGCGGCACTACAGCGTGAACTGACGGCACAGCAGCAACAGCAGCAGCGACGAGTACAACACGTTGGCGACGACGACAATGTGCACGCACACACGCGCACACGTGCACTGCAGCAGCAGAGGCAGCTGCAGCAGCAGCAAGCGCAGTATGCAGACGACGCACTCGCGCTGCACGAGCGCACGCAGTCGATGCTGTTGCAGGCACACGGCGCACTTGTGCGCTGCGCGGCTGCCGCCGTGTGTGCGCTGACGGCCGTGCGAGAGGACGCCGAGCAGCAGTGTGCACGTCGACTGCGACAGCAGCTGCAGCAACAAGAGCACAAGGCGCTGCAACGGCAACAACAAGAAGAAGAACAACAACGCCACGACAAGAACGCCGCGACGGCGGCCGCGACGGCGGCGGCAGCAGCTGCAGCCACGGAGGAGCTGCATGAGCTGCGGACGCGTGTCGCGACGCTGCAGGGGCAGCTGTGCGAGTGCGAGGCGCAGCTGGCGCGACAGCGCGAGGCCGCGCACGAGGCTGCGCTGTCGCGCTCGCAGCTCGCCACCGCCCTTGACGCGGTCAAGGCGCAGAGCGCCGCACAGCAGCGTCGTCTGGCGCAGATGCACAGTGAGGCGGTGGAGCAGCACGAGCGCGCGGCGGCGGTGGCGGCGGCGGAGGTGCGGCGTCTGCAGCGTCACGGCGAGGCCCTCGCGCAGCGCCTCGACGCGCTCACGCGTGAGCTGCGCCACGCGCAGGCACGCGAGGCCGACGCGGCGACGCAGCTGCAGGCCTGCCGCGTCGAGGCGGCCACACTGCGTGAGCGCTGCGCGAATGCTGAGTCGCTGCACACGATCAGCGAAGCGGCGCTGCACGAGTCGCAGTCGCGCGTGCGTGCGCTGCGTGAGCAGCTCGCCGCGCAGCATGAGGCGCAGCAGATGCTGCAGGCCTGCTTCGACGCACAACAAGAGCAGCTGACACGCGCACACGCCGCAGACGCCAATGGCAACGGCAGCGACACGACGATGACGACGCTGACGGCTGCCGAGTAGACGCGCTAGCACATGTATGCACACAAGCATGCATACATGGCTCTATACTCGCAAGACACATACACACACACACATATGCACGTTGTTGACTACATGTACCGATTACAGCTGTCCCGTAGAAAAAGAATGCAGATGAGGACGGTGACGACGACGACGACGATGTGTGTGTGTGTGCTTGCATATGTACACATGTGTCGCTCTCTTCTGCTCCTTGTGTAGCCCTTGTGCAACGTGGCAGCGCAACGAGTGCACATAGAGCAGCACAAACACACACACACACACATACACATACGCATACGCATACATCACGCCATGAGTGACGTGACAGACGGCCTGACGCAGGCGTGGAAGGGCGCCATGCGCGGCGTCAAGCGCGGCTACTCACACACGGCGGCTGCCCTGCTAGGCCGCAGCGCCGCCTCATCGCCGTCCGCAGCGACACGTGACGACGGCAGCAGCACCGCCACCCGACCGCGCTCGCGCACCGGCCAGCTGCGTCGTCTCTTCCTGCTCAAGTATGCGAGCACGGCACGGCACACGCAGACGGCGTCGTCGTACACGGCCGAGAAACACGCGGCGACAGACCACGACGACGACGACGAGGCGGAGCACAACATTGATGTGAGCGAGGGCGACGACGACAGCAGCGCCGACGATGCGGCGCCGCTGAGTGACGCGCAGGTGCACGCGTGCGTCGAGGACAAGTTTTTTGACAAGAGCTACAACGCCATGCGCGAGGAGCTGCTGGCGATGACGGTCACCTACGCCGACGACGAGGCCGCGACGCGGGCGGAGCGGGCGGTGGCCGAGGCGAGGCTGACGGCGCTGCGTGCGCAGTGCGATGTGGTGAGCAAGACGCTGAAGAAGCGTGTGCTGGCGCACCATGACGAGTTTATGCGTGGTGTGCAGCAGATTCGACAGCTCAACGACTGCCTCTTTCACACCTCCAGTGACGGCACCAAGGCACGGGCAGCAGTGCGACGTGGTAAGGCGCGTGTGGCGGGACAGCTGACGCTGATTGCGCAGCAGCGTGCGCGCGGCAACGTGCGCCGCACCGTTGCGCTGCTGCGTGCGATGAACGCGGTGTGGCGTCGACACGGCGAGCTCGTCATGCTCATGGACGCCGGTAGGCTGCAGGACGTTGCCGCGCTCGTGCAACGCGGCGGTGGCAACGTCGTTGGCGACGGCAACACGTCTGCGCACACACAAGGCGCACACAGCACGCGTGACAAGCAACACGACGAGCAGGACAACAACAACGCCGACGACGAGGCGTGTGACGAGGAGGCGTTGCGTGGTGTGTATGCGATGCGTGGTGTGCTGCAGGAGTGGCAGCAGCTGCGCAGTGACACGGCAGCGCGACTGCGGCAGTGCGCCGAGGCGGTGCTGACGCACTGCCTGACAGTGAAGTTCAGCGCCACCGTCTACAGCAATGTCTGGGATGCGGTGCCGGTGTACTGCAACGTGGACGCCGTGTGCGCCCTCGTCGCGTCCTTGTTGTGGGGCACCGCGGTGCGCGTGCTGACGCGCAGCCTCGTCGAGGTGTCGCACGTGAAGGATGAGACGGCCGCGCTGACGCGGCTCGCCGCGGCCATTGAGCCGGCGCTGCTGCCGTTGTGTGTCTGTCAGCTGTCTGCGCGCCTGACGGACTATGTGCTTGTGTACCGCAGTGTGTTGCGCGTGCACGCGAGCGAGGTGGCGCGTGGGGCGGCACGCAGCGGCAGCAGCAGCGACAAGGATGAACGGAGCAACGACAGCGAGGACAAGAGCAGCAGCAACAGCAACAGCACCTCGGTGGCATCGAGGCAGGCCGCCGTGGCGGCGCATGCGACGGCGCTGCAGCGTGTTCGCGACATTGGCCGCCGCATACACGGCGACGTGGTCGAGAAGCTTACGCTGCTGCTCGCGCACGCGCCGCTGGCCGCCCTCGACATGGATCACGTCCTGCACATTTTCGGCGTCGTTGGCGTCTTCCTTAGCGCCCTCGCCGCACTGGGCGTCGACACGGGTGCGCAGGCGGCCGCGCGCACGCGCGTGCGGGCCGTGTTGCAGCGCTACCTGTTCGTCCATGTGCAGCGCCCCAAGACGACGGCGCTGCTGCGCTTTCTTGTCGACGATGGCTGGTGTTGCAGCGCCGAGGACGCGGCGAGGGCGCTGAGTGTGGTGCAGCCGCTGTCACCGCGTGTGTACCGCCATGCGATGGCCGCTGTGCGGCAGTATGTGACCGCACACGACGGCGACGGCGGCGTGGGCGACGATGTTGCCGATGACAAGAGCGACGACGATGGCGCAAACAACAACGACGACGAGAGCCGCTGCGACGGCAACAGCAGACACAATCAGAGTAGACGTAGTAGTCATAGCAGTGGTAGCAGCGGCAAGCAGCACACCGCAACGACACGGTCACGAGAGCAACGGCCGGGCGAGGGAGACGACGCGGTGGGTGACGGCGGCGTTGCGGCGAACGACGCGACACCGCTGCCCTCGTCACCGCAGCATCGCAGCACGGACGGCGATGGCGACGGGAGCGATGACTACTCGACGTCGTCGCGACCGTCGCAAAACAACAGCAACAACAACAACAGCAACAGCAACAACAACAACAGCAACAACAACAACAACAACAACAGCAACAACAACAACAACAGCAACAGCAACAGCAACAACAACAATGCGTGGGCGGCGGCTGACAATCCATTCTATGCAGCGTCGATGCTACAGCCACCCGACATGGCAGACTGCATACATACACACGCCCTCGCCGAGTGCTGGACGAGCGCGCCATCTGCAACAACAACAACGTCGACGACGGTGACGACAGCGTTGCCGTCGCCCTCGCAGTTGCAGGCACAGCCGCCTACGGTGCTGACGACGAGCGCGCTCGCGGCGGCCAATGTCATGCTCGAGTACGAGGCGCGTGTGGTGGCGCGCTACCCGCCGCTTGCCGCCGATGTGCTCGATTGTTGTGTGCAGTTGTGTGCCGTGTATGCGTATACGGTGATGGATAACTTTGTGTCCATCTCACGTGCGGTGCCACTGGCACAGCAAGGCGGTGTGACGCTCGCGACGCAGCGCACGCTGACGCAGATGGCGGCCCTCGCACAGCGTGCGGTGGGGGCGAGCGACGGTGTGTATATGCCGTGGCAACAAGCGCACGAACAACAGCAGCTGTCGTCGTCGGCGCGGCAAGAGGAGCATGCGAGCACGAGCACAGCAAGCACGACGCTGTACGATGCAGTCAACGTGGGTGGTGGTGGTGGTGACGTGGGCCGTGGTGCACTAACGTCGCGCGCGCAGAGTGCACACGTTACACCACATCGCAACAACAACAACAGCAGCGGCGAGGACGGCGCGCTAGACGGCGTGTTGCTCTTGCCGTCGTCCTCGCCGAGCGGCAACAACAACAACAACAACAACAACAACAACGGCGACGGTGGCGAGCGCTTCCCTCCGCGGTTGGGTGTGAGTCTGCGTGGTGAGCTGGCGAGTGCGGCCCACGCCTATGCGCTGCCACACCGCGCCATTGCGTGCGAGGCGTGCATCACGCTGGTGCTGCGCTGTGCGGCGACGGTGCGGGCGCTGTCGCCGCTGCTACCGGCTGTCGTGGCGCAGCAGCAGCTTGCGCGGTGTCGCGCGCTGCACACGGCGCTGCTGGAGATGCTGCATGTGTTGCTGCATCGCCTGTGCTGCGCGCTGCTGCCGCTCGAGCGCGTGTGCGAGGCGATTGCCAAGGTCAAGGCCCCGCGCGACGGCGAGGTGCATGCGAGCGGCTACGTTGACGACGCCGTCGCGAACATGCGTGCGCTGCACTCGCGCGTGCTTGCGAGTGTGTCGTTGTCGGCGATGCCGCGGCTTGAGCGGCTGCTGCGTCGACACCTCGTGTACGCCGCACAGACGGTGCTGCTGCGTGAGTATGGCAAGCTTGGCAAGCGCAAGCGCAGCGACCTGCTCGTCATGCAGCTGCAGGTCGACGCACAGGCGTTCCAGCAGCAGGCGACGGCCGCCTTTGGCCGCGAGAGCGTCGCGGTGCCGACTGTCGTTGTCGAGTTTGTCAAGGCCGGCTTCTTGCCGGAGGGCCGCGATGAGTGCGCCGCGTGGCTGCGCCGCTGGCATCGCGCGTATGCGGCTGCCGATGTGCTGTACTGGCTCGCCGGTGGCGACCGCACACTGCGGCTGTACTTGCAAGACATACTGACGGGTGAGCTGCACCACGTCGACTGCCTGCCCGATGCGCTCCTTGCGGACGTGTAGTTTGTTTGTTTGCGTAACCTGTATATCGTGCCCATGTGTGTGTGTATATGTGTGTGTGTGTGTGTGTGTGCGTTTGTGTGTGCGCTTTGCTACATGCTGAGCAATCGTGTGCGTGTGTGTGTATGCGTGTGCGCACAGCTCATGTCACGCATCGCTTTTGCATGCTGTGCAGTGTAGTCGACAACATACACACACACGCATACACACTCGAGCAGTGTCTGTGTTGGCATGCAGAAGGTGTTGCTCGCCGGCAGCGTCGTCACCGCGCTCGGGTGGACGGCGGTGCGACACATGCAGCTGCCGATGGGCCCGTCACGCATGCACTGGGGTGGCACCGTGTTCGGCCATCGCGGCTGTCGCCACGTGCCAGGCATACCCGAGAACACGCTCGACGCGTACAAGTACGCCGTCTCGCGCGGCTGCGGCGGCGTCGAGTGCGACGTCCGCCTCACCCGCGACGGCGAGCTTGTCCTCTTTCACGACGTGTTGGCGGCGCCGCAGCTGCGTGCGGTGGGGCCGCAGTGCCGCGTCGATGAGCTGACGCTGAGCGAGCTGCGCGCGTGCGCGTACGCCGATGACCCGACGGGGCAGGTGCGCGTGCCAACACTCGAGGAGCTGATTGTGTTTGGCAGCGACAATCAGTTGCGGCTGCTCATCGAGATCAAGGAGCAGCGCCGCGTCAGCCTATGCCTCGACCGCGTCTGCGAGTTGTACGAGCGCTACGCGGCGTACATGTACGAGCACACCACACTCATCGCGTTTGACCCGCGCGTGCTGTACGCGGCGCGGCAGCGCAACGCGAAGATTGCGGTCGGACAGGTGTACAGCAGTCATGCAGTGCGCAACGCACTCGCCGACGCGGCTGCGGCTGCGGCTGCTGCCCCCGCTACCACCGCTGCTGCTGCCGCGACGACAACGAGCAACGGCAGCGGCAACAACAACAAGAGCGGCAGCGGCAGTGACGTGGTGCTGAGCTGGCCCGCACGCTTGTGTCCTGGCGTGTGCGATGCGTTGCTGTCCTTTGTGCAGGCCAAGGTGAGCCCGTGGGTGACGGGCTGCTCAATGATCTGTCCACACTATAGCGCCTACTCGGCCGCGTATCGTCGTCGCTGGCACTCGCGGCGCATTGCGGTGTACTTGTGGGGCTTCACGAGCAGTGACGCGTGCACGGCAGAGATGCGGCAGCCGGGGGTGTGTGTGTCGGCGGATGACGACTATGAGGCCTATGCAACACCGCGGCCACCGCCCAACCTGGACATCTTTGGCGACAATGAGCGAGCGGCAGCTGCTGCCGCTGCTGCACAACGACGACAGCAGCAACAACAACAGAAGCAGGTGTCTGCAACCTCACCACCACCACCACCTCGTCTGCAGCAGCGCTAAGCAGCAGCAACACATACATACAAACAAACAGGCATAACGTAGTCGTGTATACACAAAACATGTACACACACACACACACATACATTTATACATACACATATATACACGTGTGTGTGTGTGTTGCTATCATTTGTTAGCGTGCTTACACAGTGCAACTTATACACGAACGTAACGACAAGACGACCATGTACGCACAAGACGACAGCGACACGTGAGACGCACATGTGTGTGCATGTGTGTGTGTGTTTTGCGCCTGCACGTCATTGCATTGTTGCACTAGCCATTGTTGTCGTCATTGCTGTACATACACACACATACGCGCACACACACACACATACGTTGGCATACGTAGCGTGGTTTTTTGTATCGACGACAAGATGGGCGTGGCCGCGAGTACGCGCTATGACGACCGCTCCCTGCTCGAGCAGCATCTGGAGCAGGCCATGGCGGCGACGGAGGCGACGTCGTCGGTGACGTTTACGTCGACACGCAGCGGTGGTGGCGTTGCCGCCTCGATGACGACGACAACGACGCCGACGGCGACGGGTGTGGTGGCGAGTAGCCCCAGCAAGGGCAGTGCAAACAACGTCGCTGGGCACACGCAAGCGCCACACCACAAGGACGACGACGACAGGAGCAACCAGCGGAAGAAGGACAAGAGCGACACGGAGCAGGCGATGACGACATCGCAGCAGCAACAGCAGCAGCAGCACAAGGGCGCGACACACAAGGTGGCCGTACGCAACGCTAGCAGCGCCAGCGCCGGCAGGCTACACGGGCAGCGCAACGGCCTCGTTGATGACAAGGACGGCGGCAACGGCGCGGCCGTGGCGCTGGCGCCTGCTGCGACTGTCGCCTTCGCACCCGAGTCGGCAGCGGCGCCGGCGACGACGTCGAAGGTTGACCGGCCCGCGTCGAGCCGCAGTAAGCACACGGGCAATGAGAAGGCTGGCGGCACGCTGCGTCGCGTGAACAGCGTAAAGGACGGCAAGATGGAGGGCAGTGGCGAGATTCGTGTCGTGCTGACGGAGCGGCTGTTGACGCGGTACACGCAGTACGATCGCGAGTCGGGTAGTGGCGCGAGCAGCAAGGCAGCGCGGCTGCAAGGGTGGATTGCACAAGCAGCGGAGAGCAAGGCGAAGACGGTCGATGTACTCAAGCTGCACGCCGCCGCCATGGCGGCACTGCACCCGGACAAGGCGAGTGTGTCGACGCGCGTGCACGTTGCGGCGCGGTAACATGTGTGTGCACATATATGTATATACACACATATATATATATATATACAAAGCGAGAGAGCGAGAGAGAGCGAGACACAGACAGGGATGTACGTTCGAGGGCATAGTTTGATTCTAACATGACTACGTTGCACGTGTTATGTGCATTTATTATGCAACTGCGTGTGCGTGCGTGTATGTGTACATGTGTATGTGTGTGTGCTCATGACGTGTATGCGTGTGTATGTGTGTGTATGTGTTTGTATATACATGTGTTTGCACACACACTGTACACGTGTTTGCCGTTGTCTTTCTTTTTCTTTGTCGTTGCACGTATAGTTGCATGTTGCAGTCACCGCACTCGCGACGCATTGTCGGTCGTCGCGGCAGTCGCAGCAGTGCCAGCGCTGTTGCCATGACGGCAGTGATGAGTGGCGGCAGCGTCGGTGGTGGTGGTGGTGATGCGGCACTGGAGTCGACGCGCGACTATCTGTATCGCACGCTGTACCTACGTCGTGAGTATGGCCTGCTGACGTCGCTTGCGGCATTGCAAACGGCACGCGAACTGCGCAAGCAACCAGACGGCACAGACAACATCGAGGACAGCGAGACGAGCGTGGCGACGGCGGCGGTCGACAAGGGCGATGTGCGTGATGTGTTGTTGCTGCCGCCGCCGTCAGCCCTGTCGTCACAACGCGACGACATGGCAGCACGACCGCGACACGACAGCAGCAGCAGCGGCATCACACACGTTCACGACAGCACAGCGTCAGATACTGCTGTCGTCGCCGCCGCCGCCTTGCCAGGGTGGCCTGGGCTTGTGTTTGTGCGTCAGCGCACATCGCCGTGGTGTGGCGGCTGCTTTGCCTTTACAGTGCACTTCCCCGCGCGCTACCCGTTCGAGTGTCCGGTCATTGAGCTCGCGACACCGCTGCCTAGCCATCCTCTTGTACGCATTGTGGACGACACGACCGCGGCAGCCGTCGTATCGCGTGCGACACATACGCTGCAGCCACAGCAGCAGCAGCACCACCACACGCGACGCCGCTACATTGTGCCGTTTGAGCACGTGTACTGTCGTCTTGACCCGATGCACGTGTCGGTCATGGCGCGACTGCTGCAGCACATGAAGGTGTTCTTTGGCACCGACGCGTGGCCGGCGTCATGGTGGCAGCCTCGCCGTCGTGCGCCGTCGCTGCGTGCGCCCGCACCGCACACGGCGCACGACGATCAGGGTCGCGGTGGTGGTGAGAGGGTGACGACAGCAGACGCGGGCGATGCTGCTGCTGCGGTGGCTGCGGCTGCACGGCGACGCGACGATGGCAGTGACGTCGATGACGACGACGAGGAGGAGGACATGACGGCACGCACTGTCGTTGTCGATCGCGTGCTTGCGCAGCGCGATGCGCGGCAGCACAGTGTGACGCAGGAAGTGATGCTTGGCCGTCCGTACACGGACTACCTGTGCGGCGAAGTGGCAGCACACTTGGCAACACTTGCCGCCACGTCACCGTCGTCGTTGCTTACGCAACAACAGCAACAACAACAACAACAACAGCAGCATTGCAGCAGCTGTGCAAACGATGCGAGCAGTGCCGAGGCGCATGCGTCGTCGCAGTGGGCGTCGTGGTACACGCGTCACGTCTTGCCCACCATGGCTCAGCTGCCGTAGTGAACACACACACACAGTCGTACCTGTGCATGTCTATGTGCATGTGTGTGTGTGTGTGCCTTTGTTATTGCATGCTCGCCTTGTCTGCTCGCACAAATGCATACACACACATATACAGCGTCACTGCAAGCACACACACACACGCATACACATACAGCGTCCCTGCAAGCACACACACATATACACACATGTCCTTTGACCGCGTGACGCATGCAACGACGGCGATGACGAGTGCGTCGCCTGCGGCAAGCAGCGGCAGCGGCGGCAAGGGCGGTGGCAACGCGGCGGCGGTGCGGCTGCAAAAGGAGCTGATGGAGCTGATGTTGTCGGGTGCGACCGGCATCACCGCCTTCCCGCACAATGACGACATCTTTCACTGGATGGCAACGGTGCGCGGCGTCGACCACACCCCGTACGAGGGCCTCGAGTATCAGCTCTCGCTCGCTTTTCCGGCCAACTACCCGTTCGAGGCTCCGGTGGTGACGTTCGTGACGCCGTGCTTTCACCCGAACGTGGACGTGCACGGCACCATCTGCCTCGACATACTGAAGGAGAAGTGGTCGGCCGTGTACTCGGCGAGTGCCATTCTGCTGTCGATACAGAGCCTGCTCGACAGCCCGAACAACTCGTCACCGCTCAACTTGCACGCGGCGACGCTGTGGGACAACAAGGAGGAGTACCGCCGCGCGGTACGACGCATGTACGACGCCCGCGGCGCCCGTGCATAGTGACGTGGCGCGCTGGTGGTGACCACCTCGGCCGGTACGTCGTGTCACCACGTGCAAACACGCACATATATATACATACATACAAACAACGGAGCGCCGATGCCAACGACGATAGACACATGTCGTGCGTGCATACATGTGTATGTGTGTGTGTATGTATGCGTGTGTGTACACACACGCATACATACACACACACACACACATGCATACTCGTGGAACACGCGAGGCACGTGCAACGACGCATCCTTCTTCTTGTACATGACACACACACACACGTATATACACTCTCACACACGCTTGCGCATACATACAAACATGATGTTATGACGTGTACCGCGTTCATATTGTACGTGCAAAGGCGCACATTCACACACATATATATACGCACACACACACACACACGTACACGCACGCAAACATGCTTGTGTGTGTGCATGCTTGCTGTGTTGTGCTTGTGTGTGTGAGCTGCGACACGATTGCGCTGCTGCGTCGAGTTGCACGCGTAGCACGGTAGTCATTGTGCTTGTAGCGTCTATACATACAAGCAGCACGGGAAGTGTGTGCGCACACAAACATATATATACACGCATATATACGTATACATCGTCGTAGAATATACACACGCATACAAACAAACAGACACACACACACACACACACACACACACACACAACGAACAAGCGCAGACACGTATACACGGCGCGTGTGGCAGCACACATATAATGCACAGCAGTAGGCAAGTGCAACTAGAGCAACTGCAGGCGGAGCGTAATGCACTGCTGCGCTACGCTCTGCAGCACCCGCCAAAGAATGTCGAGGTGGTGCTACCGCCGTGCGCCCGCAGCATCGACGACATTGACCTGACGCTGTGCCCCAGTCCGCTGACGACGTACGCAGAGGCGGACGCGGCTGTGCAAGTGGCGAGCAGTAAGTCAAAGCGCAGCATCTTTGCAAAGAAGCCAACAATGTTTGTGCTCGACCTGTCGAAACTAGTGACGTGTACCGCACGTGACGGCAACAACAGCAACAACAACAACGGCAACAACAACAACAACGGCGGTGGTGGAGACGTTGTCGTGCCGGCCTCGCAGAGCAGGCGCACCACAGCGGTCGCGTCGACGACGACGTCATCGGCAACGCCGCAACCACGGCAACAACAGCAGGAGCAACTGCTGTCATCGTCGCCGCCAACGTCGACGGTGCCACGGCATCACAAGAGCAGCAGCGTCGCCGCGAGCTACCACGCCGACGCGATGGCGCACTCTGCACCTGGAGAGCAGCAACAACAACAGCAACAGTTGCTGTCGACGAGCGAGGCCATGACGCCGACGGCAGCAGCGGCAGTAGCAGCGGGTGTAGCACAGAGCGCGAGCAGACGACTGGCGAGCGCACCGGCCG
The DNA here is from genome assembly GCA_023091115.2 of Trypanosomatidae sp. Fi-14. NCBI lineage: Eukaryota > Euglenozoa > Kinetoplastea > Trypanosomatida > Trypanosomatidae > Trypanosomatidae sp. Fi-14. The sequence continues at coordinate 16,438 of JAKVQF020000783.1, read as the reverse complement.
TCGTGCGCGAGGACGCGTCGTCGCCACCGCGGCCGACGGGCGGCAGTAACAGCACCAGCAACAACAACAACAACTATGCGAGCAGCAGCAGCCTCGGCAGCAGTGCCGTCACACCTACACAACAACAACAGCAGCAGCCGTTGCTTGTCAGTGCGTCGAGCAGTCGGACGTCACGTCACCACGACGCCAGTGCGATGACGTCGGCGCGCATGCCGACTGTAGTGCGTGTGCCGCCAACAAATGTGCAGTCGGCCAGGCAATCCTCGGCGCAGTCGTCGTTGCTGCCGTCGTCGTCGTCTGCGCCGTCTGCTGCTGCGACAGCACCTGGCAGCAGTCACAACAACGCAGTGGCGCTGTACACGACAAGTGTGCCCGACAACCATGCACTTGTCACACAAGCCAGCAGCAACAACAACCATGTCGACAACAGCGCCGCTGCAGATGCGACGGGCTCGTCGACTGCAGGCGGCAACGGCGGCCTCGCACTGATGCTCAGTCACCTCTTTGAGCGCGCACACACGCGGACGTTGTCGTCGATGTTTGGTCCACCCAAGACGTCGTCTGCCACCGCAGCCACCACACAACGCCACGGAAGCGGCAACGACAACAATGGCGGCGGTGGCGTTGCATCGTCGCCGCCGCCGAGCGTCACATCACGTGCGGTGACGGCGGCGAGTTGTGTGCGCGGTGCCAGCGCAGCAGCAGCAGCCGTGCAACAGTCGTCATCACCGACGACACCGGCGGCGGCGGTGCGCGAGGCAGTGACGCGTGACGGACGCATTCCGCTGCACGGCGCGCTGCCGTGTACCATCAACGAATGCATCGCCGTGCCCGCACACGCCTCCGCGTGGCCGTCGAGTGTGTGCGGCAGCGTGCCCTCGCCACCGACGTTTGCCCTGCAGCCGCTCTTCGACACGGCGGTGTTGCAGGTGCTGGGTGACGAGTTCACCGTGATGGTGTACGAGCACGTGCTCATGGCCACACAGCTGCTCCTCGGCGAGGACCGTGCGCTGTACGAGGACGAGGTGTACGGTGTGTATGGCAAGGTGTTCGCCCTCCCGCCGGCCGAGCATCTGCACCTCGTGTCGAACCTGATGCGGCCAAGCTTGCGCAGCACCGTCACCAGCGGCGGGGCACCGACGGCCGCGCAGCGACGCTCTGTGCATACGATGCACTTTGACGACGTCACACTGCGACGGCTGCGTCGCTGCAGCCGCGATGAGGCGTTTGTCGCCCGCGTGACGCGGCTGCTGCACGCCATTGACGCATACAGCGACGACACGGACGACGTTGACGACGGCGGCAACGACGGCGGTAGACGAGGCAGCGAGGCGGGTGACAACAAGCGAGACGAGGACGACGACGACGAGTGCGACGAGTACGACGACGACGATGACGAGTACGACGACGACGACGACAATGACGAGACGCAGAGCTGTACGACGGCGGCGGACAGTTGCAGCGACGTTGTCGTCGATGGCGCACACGCGGCGACGACGGTGGTGCAGGCACACCGTCGCCGCAGCAACGCCTACGCAACAGCGCATACGCAGCCGTCGTCGCAGGCGCCACGTCGTGCCTCGCTGCGTAGCGGCAACGGTGCCATGGCGGCGGCTACGGCGACTGCACGCGCGCAGGCGCCACGAGCACAGCAACAGCAGCCACGCAGACGGCGACAGCGACGACGGCCCTACCCACTGGCGCTGCGCGCGACGCTGCTGGCGGGTGCGCTGTGGCCAATGTACGTCTGCGACGCGGCCGGGCGTCACGTGTACACGGAGAACCACATACACCACAGCGTGACGGCGCTGCTGCGTGAGCTGGCGCTGCCCGAGAGCGTCATTGGCTACTGCCACCTGCACGCCCGCCTGCTGGCGAATGACCGCGCCGAGCAGCAGTCACTGTACCGCTTCCTGCGCGACGCCGCCGTCGCGGTCAATGAGCTGAGCGAGCAGCGCGGCCTGTTGCTGCGGCAGCCGCTGACGCCCGCGGTGAAGTATGCTTATTATGTGCTGCAAGAGGTGTGTGGTGTGGCGGTGGCGCCAATGGCGTGGCTCAGCAGCTTCTTTGGTAAGCCGGAGCTGAGCTGTCTGTCGGCGTTCTTCCTCGAGGCGTGTCTCATTCTGCCGCCGCGTCTGCTCAGCGGGTATGTGTGTGTCAATGGGCGGCCGCTGGCACCACTGCTGACGGCGGCCAGTGCGACGACGACTGCGTCGTCTACGTCGTCGGCGTCGAGCGGCATGCAGGTGCTGGCGCTGCTGAGCCTGCTGCTGACGTCGAGCACGCTGGCAAGCTTTGTCGACTGCCTGCCCGCGCTGCGTGCACTGCACAAGCAGTACGAACAACAGCAACAACAGCAGCAGCAGTATACGTTGCATGCATCGTCACCGACGCGTCCGACGTCGTACGCGGGCATAACAACAGCAACAACAACGGCGACAACGACGGCAGCGGCAGCAGCAGCGACGGTGACGGCGGTGCGGCAGCTGTTTGACGTGTGCAGCCGCGTCGATGCACGGCAGCGTCAGTACTGTGCGCTGCTGACGCGCAGCATACGGTGTGCGGCGGAGCTGACGCTGCCGGCGCGCATGCAGATGGGCATGTACGTGCTGCTCTTGCACTGGAACATGACGACCGATGAGCAGAGCGACAGCGGCAGCGACGTGGCGGGCGGCCGCGACCGTGGCAGCAACGACAGCAACTATGGCGACAGCAACACGTCGAGCCGTCGCCGCGGTGGCGGCACGTCGTCTGCCTCGTCGACGTCGACGACAACAACGCGTCGAGCAGCAGCGGCGGCGGAAAGTGCAGTGAGCGAGGACGGCGCAAACAACAAGGACAGCCACAAGAGCGCGACGACGGCCAGCCTGTCTGCGGCGCTGCTGCACAAGCTGCGCAACAAGCCGCTGGCGTCACACGATCATGCGGTGGGTGTGCACGCCTTGCTCGACTATCTGCGTGACGCCGCCACCGCCACCGAGGACAGTGACGCGGGCGGCAGTGGCGGCTGGAACTGCAGCGGCAATGAGCGCACCTGCTGCACACTCTCGACCAACACCACACGCGCGCACTACTGCGAGGGCACGGCGGGGGCCGGCATGACGACGGTGCTCACGCTCGCCGCGCGCGAGTATCTGGCCCCGCTTGACGTGCTGGCGGAGCGGCACTACGCGGCTGTGTTGCGCAGTGCCGAGGAGAGTGTGCGGCGGACGTGGACGTGGTCGCTCACACCGTCGCAGTGCGTAGAGCCCCTGGCGCCGCTGATGGCGCTGCTGCGGCCCTTTGCGTCGACGGCGCAGCCGCCGCTCCTGCTGCCACCCCTCGCCGCCGCCCCGGCAGCTGTGCAGCAGCTGGCTGTGCGCACCTTTGTGCGCGTTGCGGGCCTCGTCATTGACTGCATACACGTGTCCCTGCCACGCGGCGAGGGTGGCGCGTCGACGACGACGACGACGGCGTCATCGACCGCGGCTGCCGGCGGCGCGGTGGCGGGCGGCAGCACAACAGGCAGCAGCAGCAGCAGCAGCAACAGCGGCAGCAACAATGGCAACCTGTCGCAGTTGTGTGTGCAGCATCGTCGTGTGCAGACGCTGCAGCGCTTCTTGTCGAGTGCGCCCGTGACGCGGGCCGACGTGCTGGGCCTCGTGCATCGCCTCAACACACTCTCCGCTGTGCAAGACGAGTGCGAGGGCTTCTTCACCGCGAGCGTGGCGCGGTATGCGCAGGTGCGCCGCGTGACGGGCGCACCCGAGGTGCGCGTCGACGAGGCGTGGCAGACGGTCAGCCAGCGACTGCTGCGTACGCGCGGTGAGCTGTGCGAGCTGCTGGCGGCGACGCTGATGTTGTACGTGCCGGTGTACACGATGCTCACCGAGCAGTTTCTGCGCACCACGAGCGACAGTGGCGGCGGCAGTGCAGCAGCGACGGCGGCGGCGTCGAGCGGCGGCGGCAGCGTCAGCCGCACAAGCGGCGACGGCGGGGCACACGCGCACGCCGTGCGACTGCTGTACCCCGCCGTGACGATGGACGCGGTGCTCATTGAGCTGCGTCATGCCTTGGCCGAGGTGGCGCTGCTCGTGCGCAGTGCGTGTCGCGATGAGGTGTGCAGTCGTCTGGGCGTGCTGCTTGTGGCGCTGTTGTATGGCGTGTATGTCGAGGGCCGCGACGTGGTGCTGCGCCCCAGCGACGCCGACGGCTTACTGAACGACCTCGGTGACGTGGCCATGTTCCTGGCCGACGCCCTCGCCAGCGTCGCGACAACAGTAAACAACAACAACAACAGCAATAGCAGCAACAGCAGCAGTAGCAATCATGCGGCTGCCACTACTGTGCTGTCGCCGTCAACAGCAGCCGCCGTGGCGGCGCTGCGTACGGTGTTCCAGCGCAACGGCGTCGTTGGCGTTGGTGGCGGCGGGCACGGCAGCAGCATGAGTGTGAGCATGGCAACGACGGCAAACAATAGTCTCACGGCCATGCCAGACGCGGAGGTGCTCATGGCGCAGCCGCACCACGCACACCCGCTCGCACTGCAACACACTGGCTACTCGAGTACAAACCGCAACAACAACAGCAGCAGCAGCGGCAACAACAGCAACAGCAGCAGCCAGCACTATCGTGTGCAGAGTGCGGGCGCGTCGCTGACGTGGTCAACGTCAACGTCGGCGGCGCAGCAGCAACAACAGCAGCTACTGCTGACACCGACTGTGCTGCTGCTGTGTCACTTGCTACGTGAGTTGCGCAACATTGTGCGCTACGTCATGACGCAAGAGTCGTCGGTGCTTGTCAGTGGCGGTGTGGGCGTGCCACCGCTGCACAGCTTGCCAGAGATGGCGAGCAGCTCGCCGTGGTGTCGACACATTGTTCGCAAGGTGCTCGAGCACCGTCGCGACAAGGCTGCACGACAGGCCACAAGCTAGTCACGCATGCACACACACACACACATTCTATACTACAGCTAACGCATAACGCGATAGTAGCAACACACATGCGCGCGGCCATGTATGTGCGGTGTGTGTGGGTGTGTGTGTGTGTGTGTGCACACGATGTTATAGTCGTGTATACGCAAAAGTAAACAGATCATGTGCATAAAGACATACACACGCACAGACGTCCACACACACACAAACATAGTCGTACGAGCATACAGAGGTGCACACATGCATACAGTCATACGCATGCTGTGCATGTATGCGGCTGTGTGTGCGTGTGTGTGTGTCGTTGTGCATGTGTATGTGTGTCGCTGTCACACATGTTGTGACGACGGGCGTCACGTCGCGCTGTCGCCGCCGTTGACCTGGCAAACCTGCGCCCCTCTCTTCTTCCTCGCACATACCCTCTCTCGTGTATGTGTATGCATGTATATGTGGCAACTAACAGACAGACGATACGCGAGCATATGCACGCACACACACGCGCGCGCATGCACACACACATGTTGTGAAGGCGTGTGTGTACGTGTATGTATACGTTGGCTTTGCTGCCGTGGTCGACGAGCCATGAGCAAGCAAACACGCAACATGCATACACACACACGCACACAATGCACAGCACAGCATACACACACATGTGTGTGTGAATGTGTACATGGTCATGTATGCGCTCTGGCCTGCTTGCTGCGCTAGTTGTAGTTCAGTAGCCAGCATCATTACTCTTTACTCACACACACACACACACACATACAAACACACACACACACACACATACATACACACCCTGTACCGCCGATGCTGCGTCGTACCATGACCGCCTTCTCTGGTGTCAGCGGCATGGCCGTGTACGCACCACCGTGCCGCGTCGACCTCGAGCACTGGTGCCAGTGGACGGGCAACAGCTGGGACAAGGTGTCGAACGTTGTCGGGCAGTCGTTCCGCATCACGAATGCCAACGAGAATGCGTACACGATGGCCGCCAACGCGGTGCTGCGCCTCATCGTCAACAATGGCGTCGACCCGAGCAAGATTGGCTTCCTCGGCCTCGGCACCGAGAGCAGCTCCGACAACTCGGCGGGGGCGATTATTGTGAAGGGCATGGTCGACAAGGGCCTGCGCGCACTGCAGCTGCCCACCATCTCGCGTCACTGCGAGGTGCCCGAGTTCAAGCACGCCTGCCTGGCCGGCGTGTACGCGATGGAGAGTGCGGTGCGCTACGTCAGCGCCGATGGCAAAGACCGCGTCGCCATCGTCGTCGCCTCGGACATTGCCGAGTACGCGCTCGGCTCGACGGGCGAGCAGACGCAGGGCGCCGGTGCGACGGCGATGCTCATTGAGCACGAGCCGAAGCTCTTCGAGGTGCAGTTGCAGTACTGTGGCTCGGCGTCGGACTATCGCGGGCCTGACTTCCGCAAGCCACACAAGCGCCACTTTATGAACCTCGAAGAGTACAGCACAAGCTCCTCGCATGGCAAGATTGCCGACTTCCCGGTCTTCTCGGGGCCGTACAGCACCCTCGTGTACCAGGACGAGGTGACGGTGGCGGTGGAGAATATGCTCGAGCGGCTGCAGCAGCCGCCGGGCAAGTACTATGACGACGTCACGGCGCTCTTCTTCCACCGCCCGTACAACATGATGCCGATACAGGCCATGTCGTTTCTGTACGCACGCGGCCTCGCGCGGGCGACGTCGGAGGAGCACAAGGCCTACTTCCACTCGCTGTGTGCGCAGGGCAAGACGACGCCCGCCGAGGTGGAGCGCGAGCTGTCGATTGACCCGCGTTACTTTGAGCACATTGAGAGTGGCGGCGAGCCGAAGGACGCGTTTGTGGCGACCGGCAAGGTGGCGAAGGTGCTGCGCAAGGACAAGAAGTTTATTGAGCTGCTCGAGCGCAAGATGAGCATTGGCAGCCCGGCGATGTGCAACTTTGGCAACCTGTACACGGCCTCGCTGCCGTGCTGGCTCGCCGCCGGCTTCGAGGAGGCCTACACGAAGAAGCTTGACATTGCCGGCAAGCCAATGGTGATGGTTGGCTATGGCTCGGGTGACGCGAGCATGGCCATTCCGATTGTCCCGGTGCGTGGGTGGGAGAATGCGGCGGCGAAGATCAACGTCGCCAAGGCGCTGGAGAACCCGATCAACTTGACCAAGGAGCAGTACGAGGGCCTGCACACGGGCGCCGAGAAGAAGGACCTCGCCGAGGGCCACCGACACATGGAGTTTGTCATTGACCGCCTCGGCAGCCGCAACGAGGCCGCCTTCCAGGACGTTGGCGTCGAGTACTATCGCTTCATCGCATAGGCAACACGCATATACACACATGAAAGAGACACACACACGCGTAAAATACATACACACAAACTATATATATATATATATACAAAGATACATACATATATGCACAAGAAGGCCACTCGTGCACACAAACGCGACAAGTATGTGTGTATGTGCGTGCAGTAGTGGCACGGTATGACGTGCCACGAGCAAGGCGAAAAGGCAGAGCAACAAGGTGAGACGACGAGAGCACAACACTCGCGTTTATGTGTTTATGTGTACGTGTGTGTGTGTGTGTGTCTTTTTGTTACGGTTACACGACGTGCTTTTGTGACGAGTAGTGCATTTGTGTCAGTGTGTTTGTGTCAGTCTGTTGCAGTGTGTGTGTACTTTGCTCATTTCGCGTGCACAATCGGGTTCGCTGCATGTGTACGTGTGTATGTATATCGATGTATACGTGTCTGCACGCGTGTGTGTGTGCGTGTGTATGTGCGTGCATAACGACAAGCGCCAGTGCACACACACATGTGTACATGTACACGGGCACAAGGATGTAACGATGTGTGAGCACACGGACGTGTATGTGTGTGTGTGCAAGACAACAGGTAAGAATGCAAAGAGACAAAACACGTATGACGGCGTCGTGTGTATGTGTGTGTGTGTGTATTGTGAAGTGTCTGCGGCACGGCGACGGCGAGCAAGGCAAAAAAGCATGCACAAGAACATGCGTGCATGTATTCGTGTCTGTGCGTAGGCGGGGCGCACTGCGCCTGTTGTGTTTGTTTCGCGTGTTGTTTACGATATGCCCAGTTGCTTGTATGTATGCATGTGTGTGTGTATGTATGTGTGTGTGCGTGTTCGATGCATGTATGCATACGTATGCTGTTGTGTACTTGTGTCCATGTAGCGTCTTGTTCACTTGCGTGTGTGTGTGTGCGCGCGCGGTGACGAGGACAGTACAATGACACACGCGCCGTCATCGGCTGCTGCCGCAGCTGCAGTAACAACAAACAGCAGCAGCAGCAACAGCAGCAGCAGCAGTAGTAGTAGTGTTTGTGGTGCGCTGCCCTTGTACGACGACTTTTTGTTTGCGACACTGCTGCGCCACAGCAACCCGTCGCAGGAGCGCGTCGAGGCGATTGCGCATGTTGCCCTGCATTACTTACCACACGCGAGCAGCATCTGGGCAACACTGCGCAGTGCCCTTGTCGCGCAGTCGAACGCGAACAGTGAGCGCAGTCGGGCGCTGTGGTACATCACCGATGCACTGCTGAAGCACGCGCCGCACGTCTACGTCCCGCTCGTCGCGCCGCGCTTGCTAGAGCTTGTTATACAACACATGCCATGGCGAAGTGTACGCTGGGGCAGCACGCGCAGCGCCGCCGCCACCTCGTCGTCGTCGGCGACAAGTAATAACAATAACAACAACAGCAATCACGCAGCGACGACGACAGCTGCGGTTGCGGACGACAATGACGATAGCAGCAGCAGCAACAGCACGACACGGTCGTCGGCGGTGTGGTGTGAGGCACTCGTGCGTACATGGCGCGATGTGCTGCCGCACTCGTTGTACGACGCGATTGAGCAGCACGCGGTACTCTGCTACAGCGAGGCGCAGCTGAGCGACATGCTCTCACTGACGCACCACAACAACAACACGGACAAGGACGACGAGGCTGGTGCGGCGAACGGCGTGAACAAGGACAAGAACAAGGACGCGACGGTGGACGGCACGGACAGCATGCACAGCCTGCGCGAGGAGTGGGACAGGCTGCGCTACTGGTGTGACTCGTTTGTGCAAGACGAGGCAGCTGCAGCAGCCGCGACGATGACGTCAACGATGACAAGCAACAGCGTTGTCGCAGACGGCAGCGACGCGGTGACGGCGCTGACGCGACTGCTGTCGTCGTCGCCGTCGTCAACTGCAGCATCAGCAGCAGCAGGCGATGCGAAGCGTGCGGCAAGGTCACAAGACGACACGGCCGCTGCGGGTGTGCACACGGACGGCGCTGACGGCACCGACGACAATGACAACGACGACGAAGCAAATGACGACGAGGACGAGGACGATGACGAGTACGCACCCGACTTTTTGCCCGGCGCGAAGCCGCGTGCGCTGCCGAAGCTCGACTTGCCAGCGCAGCGTCGCCGCCGCGAGGCGCGGCGTCGCGCGCGCGACGATGACGACCTGTAGTGCACGTGCACAATGACAAGTGTAGAGTGACACACAGACGCACACTTGCTTTTGTGTGTTCGTCTGTCTATGTCTTTGCGTTTGTGTCTGTGTGTGTGTGTGTATGTGTGTACTTGCATGCTTTTGCGACATTGTGGTGTGCGAGTAGTTGTAGTAGCAACGCGTTTGTGTGTCTGTGTGTCTGTGTGACGGCTTGCTGTGACAGCCATGCCGTACTTGTCTGCGCTTAGTCAGCGATGGAACATCATACCTGCCGCCGTATCGACGGAAGAGGAGCAACAACAACAACAGCAGCAGCTGCAGCAGCAGCAGCAGCAAGCGTCGCCGTCGGCGATGATGACAGTGACAACGACAATGACACCACGCAGCAGTCCGCCCGGCCGCATTGGTCACATTTTTTGCGCCAACGAGGACGGCAGCAAGGCGTACATGTACGGCGGCGTCAACGACCGCAACGACACCATCTCCGACTACCTTGACGACTTGTGGGAGTACGACCTGGCGACGAAGACGTGGCTGCAGAAGACGACGCACGGCAACACGCAGCCGCCGCGTGCGTTTCACTCGGCGGTGTGGTACAAACAGTGCATGTACATCTTTGGCGGCTGCAACGGCCGTGGTCGCTTCAATCGCCTCTTCAGCATCGACGCCGATGGCCTGTGTACGAGCCTGACGACCACCGACCCGCCGCTGACGCGCTACTGTCACAGTGCCGTGTTGTTCGAGGGTGGCATGTACGTGTTTGGCGGCAAGTGCGGTGGCCGCAACAGCAACAAGCGCCTCGACGACCTCTTTGTCTGCACCCTTGACAACCCCATGTGGTCCGAGTGTCCGCAGCTCGGTGACGTGCCCCCGCCCCGCTCCGCACACACGGCGCTGACGCACGAGCGCACCATGATGATCTTTGGCGGCCGCAACGCCAATGGCGAGTGCTGCGAAGACTTTTACATGTATCACTTCGACACCCATGTGTGGCGCCGCATTGACTCACACCAGTCCCCGCTCTTTGGCCGCGCACGGCACAGCGCGGTGGTGCATCACGGCAACGTCGTCGTCTTCGCCGGGTGGAATGGCAAGAAGAAGCTGAACGACTTGTTCATCTACAATGTCGAGGCGAACACGTATGACGTGACGTACAATGTCGGCCAGGCGTGCCCGTCACGTCGCGAGTGTCACTTGGCCGTCATGTGCCGCGACACGATGGTGATCTTTGGTGGCCGCTTCCGTGGCGTGTTCATTGAGGAGACGACGGAGTTGTACCTCGGTCCACGCAGTGCGGCCGACAGCGCACGCGACTGGATTATTGCCGCGAATATGCCGAAGCAGCTCGCCGACCGGCTGCCGCTGCGCTTGCGCGAGACGTTTCTGGCGCACGACATGCTGTGCCGCAAGCGCGACACTGGCTGACGCTGCTCTGCACAGGGCAGGCACATGCAAGCACGAACATGTTTACATGTAGGACCAAGGCGAGGGCACGTGACGCTGTGTACAGACTTGCTCGTATGTGCATGTGCGCGTTTGTGTGTGTGTGTGTGTGCGGCCTGCAACACGTGTGTGTATATATATATATATATATATATGCATATATCTCTGTGTATGTGTGAGTGTGTATGTATGTGTGTGTGTTTGTGTGTGTGATTGTATGCAAGGAGAAGTCGCCACGTACACGTGCATACGCTTGTATACACACAAACATACATACGTGTGCATTGTTGCTCGCAACATATACGATGTGTGTGCCATGCGTGCGTGCGCGTACGCCACATGTGCGTGTGCCCTCCGCACACAAACATACACCTACATCTACACACATACACACATGTGCCACATGCTTGCCTTGCTCTTGTTGTCTTGCACAAAACACAGAAGTCGTTCGAGCAGCCGTGCTGCACATCCTATACACACAGAGACACAGACACACAGAGAGACAGCTTGCACAACCATGGGCATCGTTCGCAGTCGTCTGCACAAGCGCAAGATCACCGGTGGTAAGACGCGCATCCACCGCAAGCGCATGAAGGCGGAGCTGGGTCGCCTGCCGGCGAACACGCGTCTGGGCGCGCGCCGTGTGAGCCCTGTGCGTGTGCGTGGTGGCAACTTCAAGCTGCGTGCGCTGCGCCTCGACACGGGCAACTTTGCGTGGAGCAGCGAGGCGATTGCGCAGCGCGTCCGCATCCTTGACGTGGTGTACAATGCGACGTCGAATGAGCTGGTGCGCACAAAGACGCTCGTGAAGAACTGCATCGTCGCGATTGACGCGTCGCCGTTCAAGCTGTGGTACGCGAAGCACTACGGCATCAACTTTGACTCGGAGCGCAAGACGACGAAGACGACGCGGTCGTCGGAGAAGAAGGCGCACAAGACGGCCGCGGCTGCGGTGAAGTACGACGTGAACAAGGCGTCTGCGCGCCTGCAGCGCGAGTGGGTGCGCCGCCGTCGCAATCACAAGATTGAGAAGGCGATTGCGGACCAGATGCGCGAGGGCCGTCTGCTGGCACGCATCACGAGCCGCCCGGGCCAGTGCGGTCGCGCCGACGGTGCGCTGCTCGAGGGTGCTGAGCTGCAGTTCTACCTGAAGAAGCTCGAGAAGAAGTAGAGACCACCGCCATGCGTTTACGCGTGTTTGCGTCTCACTCTGTGTGTATGTGTGTGTGACTGGGCGTGCGTGTGTGTGCATGCACTGGCAGCATGCTCGACGACGTCAAGCACGCTGACGTACTCTTCATTTCCGTCTCCTTTCGTGTCTTGTGTATGTGTCTATGTGCCGGCGTGTCGTTGTGTGTCGTCGCCATGACGCGATGCGGACACACGCGCTCGCATCTGCATGTTTGTGTGCGTGTGTGTGCGCATGTATGTCAGCGCGACTGCCGAGCTAGCGCATGACGAGTACACAAACAGACACATACGCGCATACACGCACAACACTCATGTATGCTGTGCTGCGTGTTCTTGTTTGTTGCCTGCGTGTGCTTGCATATACGCTTTGCATTGTCGCTTGTTGTGCGCTTCTTTGCCCGTCTAGCACAGTGCACATAGACACACACACAAACACACATACACACGTACACACAAGAGTAATAAAACCCGAACAAGAGCAAGAATGTGCGTTGTACAACTGCATGCTTGTTGTCATACATGCTCCGCATAATGTCTTGCCATTTTTGCGCACACACACAAACATACATACATACATATAACAAAGAGGAGCAGAGTGGAGAGTACACAGAGACACACAGAGACAGCTTGCACAACCATGGGCATCGTTCGCAGTCGTCTGCACAAGCGCAAGATCACCGGTGGTAAGACGCGCATCCACCGCAAGCGCATGAAGGCGGAGCTGGGTCGCCTGCCGGCGAACACGCGTCTGGGCGCGCGCCGTGTGAGCCCTGTGCGTGTGCGTGGTGGCAACTTCAAGCTGCGTGCGCTGCGCCTCGACACGGGCAACTTTGCGTGGAGCAGCGAGGCGATTGCGCAGCGCGTCCGCATCCTTGACGTGGTGTACAATGCGACGTCGAATGAGCTGGTGCGCACAAAGACGCTCGTGAAGAACTGCATCGTCGCGATTGACGCGTCGCCGTTCAAGCTGTGGTACGCGAAGCACTACGGCATCAACTTTGACTCGGAGCGCAAGACGACGAAGACGACGCGGTCGTCGGAGAAGAAGGCGCACAAGACGGCCGCGGCTGCGGTGAAGTACGACGTGAACAAGGCGTCTGCGCGCCTGCAGCGCGAGTGGGTGCGCCGCCGTCGCAATCACAAGATTGAGAAGGCGATTGCGGACCAGATGCGCGAGGGCCGTCTGCTGGCACGCATCACGAGCCGCCCGGGCCAGTGCGGTCGCGCCGACGGTGCGCTGCTCGAGGGTGCTGAGCTGCAGTTCTACCTGAAGAAGCTCGAGAAGAAGTAGAGACTACCGCCATGCGTGTGCGCGTGTTTGCGTCTCGCTCTGTGTGTATGTGTGTGACTGGGCGTGCGTGCGTGTGCCGCATACGTACACGTGTTCTCGCTCACTCCTTTGTGCATGTATTGCTCGTTTTTGTTACTTTGCACGACTGCACGTGTTTCTGTTACATGTCTACACACACACACGCGAATGCATTGCGTGTACACTGTACACATGTGTATGCATGTATTGTTGCGTTGCGCTCGTTGTGCCTGTTAGTCGCACGCATTCTGCACACAAACACACAAACACAAAACCACACACTGACACACATTTACACGTTTACCTCTCTACTTACCTTGACACACACACGCGCGCGATATCATCATGGCGTCGGCGGAGCACATTGCCAACTGCATTCGCTGCCTCGCAGTTGACGCGATACAAGCGGCGAACAGCGGTCACCCTGGCACACCCATGGGTATGGCCCCCATTGCAACAGTGCTGTGGACGGAAGTGATGAAGTACAATGGCCGCGACCCGACGTGGTTCAATCGTGACCGCTTTGTCCTGTCGAATGGACACGGCTGCATGCTACAGTACTGTCTGCTGCACCTCGCCGGCTACGACGTGTCCATGGACGACCTGAAGCACTTTCGCCAGCTCGGCTACAAGACGCCCGGCCACCCCGAGCGCTTCGTCACGCCCGGCGTCGAGGTGACGACGGGGCCGCTCGGGCAGGGTGTGGCGAATGCGGTGGGCATGGCGATTGCCGAGGCCCACCTCGCCGGGACGTACAACCGCCCCGGCCACACTGTCATTGATCACTGGACGTATGTGTTCTGCGGCGACGGCTGCCTCATGGAGGGCGTATGCCAAGAGGCGCTCTCGCTCGCGGGCAGCCTGTCGCTTGAGAAGCTCATTGTCGTGTACGACTCGAACGCGATCAGCATCGATGGCGCAACCGAGCTGTCCTTCAAGGAGCACAGCGCCGACAAGTACCGCGCGCTCAACTTCCACGTCATTGAGGTGCACCACGCCGACACCGACTATGACGCCCTGCGCCGCGCCTTTGCCGAGGCGAAGGCGACCAAGGGCAAGCCAAAGATGATCATACAGTACTCGACAATCGGCTTTGGCTCGAAGGCGGCGGGGACGGCGAAGGTGCACGGCGCGCCGCTCGGTGCCGAGGACATTGCGGCGGTCAAGCAGCGCTTCGGCCGCGACACGGCCAAGTCCTTCTACGTGGACGACGACGTCTACGCGGCGTTTGCGCGCTGGGGCGACGCCTGCCGTGGTGAGCAGGCGGCGTGGCAGGCGGCCCTCGAGCGCTACGCGGCGCAGTACCCGAGCGAGGCGGCACAGCTGCAGCGCTGCATACGCGGCGAGCTGCTGCCCCCGCAAGCCGGCTGGGAGGCGGTGCTGCCACGCAACGATGGCAAGTCGGTGGCGACGCGCAAGGCGAGCGAGAACGTGCTCGCGGCGCTGCTGCCCGCCGTGCCCACCCTCGTCGGCGGCTCCGCCGACTTGACGCCGAGCAACTTGACACGGCCAGCGTCGGCCGGCCTCGTTGACTTTGCCGCCGCGACGCCGCAGGGCCGCTACATTCGCTACGGCGTGCGCGAGCATGCCATGGCGGCGGTGATGAATGGCCTGGATGCACACGGCGGTGTCATTCCGTACGGGGGCACTTTCCTCAACTTTATCGGCTACGCACAGGGCGCCGTGCGGCTGTCTGCGCTCAGCCACCACCGCGTCATCTACGTCGCCACACACGACAGCATTGGCCTCGGCGAGGATGGGCCGACGCACCAGCCCGTCGAGCTGCTCGCGCTGCTGCGGGCGACGCCGAACATGCACGTGTTCAGGCCAAGCGACCAGACCGAGACGAGCGCGTCGTGGCTGCTCGCGCTGCGCAACGCGCGCGGGCCGTCGGTGCTGTGCCTCAGCCGACAAAACACCGTACCGCAGCCCGGCTCGTCTTTTGAGGGTGTCGAGCATGGTGCGTATGTGCTGCACGAGACGGACGCTGCCGCCACCGCGGGCGCACCGGCGTCGCAGCCGCAGCTCATCATTGTCGCGTCGGGGTCGGAGGTGTCGCTCGCGATGGAGGCGGCGGCGACGCTGGCGCAGTCGCACGTGCGAGTGCGTGTCGTGTCGATGCCGTGCCAGGAGCTGTTTGACGCGCAGCCCGAGGCCTACCGCGCGTCGGTGCTGCCTGATGGCGTGCCGGTCGTGTCGGTGGAGCCGTATGTGTCGTTTGGCTGGGACAAGTACTCGCACGCGCACGTCGGCATGCCCGGCTTTGGCCTCTCGGGCCCAGCCGAGGAGCTGTACAAGCACTTCCGCATCACGAGCGAGCGCGTCGTGGAGGTTGGCCGTGCGCTGCTCGCGCGCTACCCGAACCACACCGCACCGGCCAAGTGCGCAAAGCTGTAGGAGAGGAGGGGAGGCAGTGCACAAGCGGTGTGTGTGCGTGCGCGCGTGCATATGCGTGTGCGTGCGACGTGTGATGCAAAAAAAAGTAACAGGAGACGCGTGACAGTGGCGTAATGCACTTGTGTATGTGTCATGTGCATGTGTATCTTTGTGTGTGTGTGTGTGTGTATGTGTCGCGGCATACGTACGTATTTGTGCTTTGTTTGTTTGTTGCTAACGATGACGAGAGCACGCAACACGGCGTGTATGCATATGTATGTATGTATGTATGTATGTATGTACGTGTGTGTGCATGCGATGTCTTTGCTAACGGCATGTCACGACAACAAGCGGCGTAAGTGGACGCATGAGTGTGTGTGTGTGTGTGTGACACGCAAGCAAAAGGTGTGGACAGTAACGTGGTACACAGCAATACGTAAACAAGGTGCGGAGGCAAACGTGCAGCAACAACAATATGCACATGTGTGCTTGTGTATGTATGTGTGTGTGTGTATAGCCACACACGTGTGTAGTCACACACGCGCGCGCAGGTGTGTGCATGAACACATACGCAGACAATGAATGCCATTGATGATGATTGCCTTGTGACTTTTGCTCTCATCGTTGCCGCCTGTCGCACGGTGACGACGTCGTTGTTGTCGTGCATGCGTGCATGTGTCTGCTTTGCCCTGCACCACTTTGTCTCTCTTGCTGTGTGTGTGTGTGTAGGTCGCTTGGCCTTTG
>JAKVQF020000782.1:0-30632 GCA_023091115.2 Trypanosomatidae sp. Fi-14 | reverse complement strand
TGACAGTCACAATGCACTACGCACAGACAAGGCAAGCAACGCGAGAGCACATACACGCGCATGCACACACACACGCACACGCACACGCACTCGTCATTTGCATATGCGTCATGTGTACATGTATACTTGTCACTTGTCATATACGGGTAGTGCACAATGTGAACGCAACACAGACTGCACACATTTGACGCGCCTTGTCGCACACACACACACACAGACACGCATATGTGCATACAACAACAACAACAACAAACACCCTGTCGAAGGACAAAGCAACGTGTACTGGACACTTATTGTGTGTGCCACTCCGTGCGATCGCGTGTATGTCTGCGCCTGTGCCCGCGCTTGTGTGCGTGTGTGTGACATATATATATGTATATATATCGCTCGTGCGCGTCGTTGCGCTTGCTGCGTCTTTATTACAGCCGTTACTTTTTTCGTCGTGCTGCGCGCACACACACACACACATACACATATATATGTACGTACGTCTGCTTTGTTTTTTTTCCTTAGTTGCACCGGCCGCTGCATCTTCGCCTCGTCTTACATCATACACATGTTGCGTTCACCTTTGCTTCTTGCAACACAACACCACACATGTGGGGTGTGTGTATACTGTCGGTAGTGTGCGCGGATGCATACACATACAACACAAACACATATACATGCAGCATACAGGCATCTTGGTGTGTATGTGAGCGTTTATGCATGCGTGTCAGTGTGCGTTGTCGTGCACTCCTTGTTTGCATGCATGCGTGTGTGTGTTGCATGCGTATACATTGTGTTTATGTCGTGTGTCGTTTACGCGCACGTGTACAACTGACATATACATACATATATATATATTTATATTTATATACACACATTGCTACGCATGTACTTGCAATCTGCTGTACCGTCATGGTATGCTGTACAGGGTGACGTATACGCAGCTACAACACACACATACACACACACACATACACATGCAGACAAGTATTATGTATGCGCGTCATTGCGTTGCCGTACATTATCCACTGTTCACCAGCACTCACGTAGCTACGCATGTGTCGCACGTTGCCGCGCCCACTGCTTGCCTCGTCCTACTTGCTCGTCTACATGCAATGCACACATACATACACACATACACACACACACACACACACACAGTGGCAAGCGTACAGGTGCACACTTGTACGTTGCGCCGCCGCCTTTTCTTTTTTTTACAGTCCCTGCGTCGCGTTAATCTCCCACAGCTTGAGCGTGTCGTCGAGCGAGCTCGTCAGCAGCTTGTTGCCCTGCAGCTCAATGTGATACACGGTGCTCTTGTGTCCCGTGATCGTCTCGACGCGTTCGCCCGTGTCGGTGCGCCACACCATGACGCTCCAGTCACGCGCGCACGAGAAGATGTAGCGATCCGACTCGCTGAACAGGGCGTGGTGTATGGGCGTGGTGTGGCCGACCATGGCACGCACACACGCCCCCGTCGCCACCGCCCACAACTTCAGTTCGTGGTCCATGGACGCGCTGACAATGTACGCGTCACTGTGCGAGAAGCAGACGGACCACACCGTGCCGGTGTGACCGTGCAGCGTGCGCAGCTCACGACTGTTCTCCCAGTCCCATATCTTGATCATGCGGTCGTCGCTGCCCGAGACGACATACTTGCCAGCGTTTGTGTTGCTGAAGTCGCACGAGAAGACGGCGAGACTGTGGCCGCGCAGGGTGACCATCTTCGCAAACGACTCGGCATTCCACACGCGCACCGTGTGGTCGCACGAGCCCGACACAATATACTCGCCAGTCGAGTTGTAGCGCACACAGTACACCTTGTCCTCGTGCCCCTTCAGCGTCGCCACCTTGGTCGACGACAGCGTGTTCCACACCTTGATCGAGCGGTCGTCCGACGAGGACACGACGCGGTTGCCACGTGGTGAGAAGTGGCACGACAGGACGAAGCCATTGTGGCCGCCCTTCATGACGGTGCAGCTGCCCGTGCGTGTATTCCACAACCGCACCGAGCGGTCGCGGCTGGCCGTCACGAACATGTCACCACGCGGAGAGAAGGCGCAGCAGTAGACGGCGAGTGTGTGGCCCGTGAACGTGCGCACCTCCTTGACCTGCAGCTCACCGTTCGAGTAGGCCACCACACGCGCCGCCGCCGCCGCCTCGGCCTCCGCAGCGGCGTTGCTGCTGCTACCCGCGCCGCCAGCGGCCACCGCACCGCCACTCGCGTTGGCGTTGCTGCTCGCGCGCGTCTCGGTGAGGGTGTCCTCGACGACGCGGCGGCGCGTGTTGGGGTCGCTGCAGATGAGCTTCATCTTCTTGCCACTGCCACTTTGCACGCACATCTCGAGAAACATGGCCAGGCCATCGTCGTCGTCGAGCTCGACAATGTCGTCGCCCTCGTAGAACGACAGCGCCATCGGGCGGCCATACTTCTTCTCTATAATGTTGGCAAACTCGCTATAGCTCATGTTCGGCGTCGCGTGCACAATCTTCGACGCCGACGACTTCTCCTCCTGGCAGTACACCACAATCTTGCCCGACGTGCGCGCCGTCAGCGCGAGGCCCGTTGACTCGTCCGCGTCCTCGCTGCGCGCCCGCGGCTCCTCGCGCAGCAGCGTCGCCAGGTCCATCGGTGGCTGCTCGAGCACCTGCCGAATGAAGTTGTTCAAGTCATCGCGCTCCTTCGTCGTCATGTTCGCCAGCTCGCCCGCGGCGCTGATCGACTGCTGCTGCTGCTGCTGTTGCTGCTGATTGTGATAGTACGCTTGTTGTGGCGATGCGTGTGCGTCGTCGTCTTGGTGTGCACTGCGCGATGACGATGTTGTTGTTGTTTGTTGTTGTTGCTGTTGTGCTGTCATGCCGTCGCCGCTGTCGCTGCGCTCTACATGCTCGCCCGTCCCTCCTCCTGCTGCTGCTCCTGTCGTGGTGGTGGTGTTGCTGTCCTTCTTCGCCTGCACGCTATCGCTCACGAGCTGCCAAATTGCCTCGTCGCTCAGCGTGCACTCGGGCAAGTTGACACGAAACGTCTCAATGGCAATCTCCGGCGTCACATCGCGCTGCTTGCGCAGCAGCTGCACCACCGCACGCTGCTTGCCGCTAACCAAGCCCTCGTAGGAGAACTGACGGCCGCGGTACGTGAGTGTGATCTTGCGTGGCCGCTCCGTGTCTAGCGGCGCCGCACTGGCTCCACCACCACCACCACTCGTCGCGGCAGCGGCGGCGTTGTTGTTTGTGTTGCTACCCGCCGTGTTGGCGTTGCCGCCGTCGTCCTTTGCCTTCTTGCGCTCCGCGCGCGCCCTGACGGCGGCGTGGTACATCTCGAGCACCTGCTCGTCCGTGTACTCGTCGCTCTCGGCAATGTTCTCGCGAAACGTCGGCACGACCGTGTCGTCGGCGACGCTCAGCTTCGACATGATGTCCATCAGGTCGCGTGCGCGATTGCTTGGGTAGCCCTCGTACGTGATGAGCTTGCGCCCAATCTTGAACTTTTGCTGTACCTTTTCCATGACGCGTGTATGCGTAGCGTGCGCAGTGTTGCCTCTCGCTCACTTGATGTGTGCGTGTGTATGTATGCAGGTTTTCGTGCCACACACACTCGCTCACAGTCGCACACTCGCGCTCGCCGTATGTATATACGTATACACGTCGGCTGCTTGTACTGCAGCGTGGTGATGCAAAGTTGCAGTATGCACACCCACTTGCGTACACACACACACACACACGCACACACAAACGACGACTATCGTATACTATTATACGTATGTTCCCTTCGTTGTCACGTCAATGGCTAACAAGACAATACGAGTGCAACAATATGTATATACACACACACACACACACACACACACACACACATATATATATATATATATATGTATGTATGTACACACGTGTAAACGTGTACATGCTACATGTGCACGCGCTAGACCGTCTCAAAGGTGCTGTCCGCCGCAATGTCGCGCAGGGTGTGCAGCAGTGCGTCACTTGCAAACGCGTCACTATACTGCGCCATCTCTGCGCGCGTCACCCACGCATGGTCGCTCGCCGCGGGCTGCAGGCGGTCAAAGTGCGGCCGCCCCGACAAATACGTCAGCACGTAGATGAACACGTGGACATTGGCCTCGGCGTCGTACACCGACGCCTGCGGCGCATTCGACCACGCGTACACGTCGAGCTCGCCGTCGTGGTGCTGCGCGACGGCGCGCTCCGCCGCGGTGCGCAGCGACTCGTGTGGTTGCCGTGGTGTCTGCGGCAGTGTCCACTTGCCACTGGCGGCGTCGCGGACGAGCAGGTAGAGATAGTCGTCGAGGCAGCGCTGCAGTGTGTGCCGCGGCGGTGGCGCGTCACGCGAAAGCGTCGCCGGGTCAACCAAGTCGGCGGCTGTCACACGCGACTCGGGGGCGTAGCGCTGCAGCACTGCCGACATCGCATCTTGGTAGAGCTCGATGCCGTAAAAGTTGCCGCGTATGGCGGCCGCGTCGGTGCGGCCGAGCAGGTCGACCGTCTGCCCACGCGTGGCCATGAACTGCACCGCCGAGTCGTTCGCCTCGTGACGTGCGTAGCGCTGATGCTCACGCTCGAGCACGTAGGCCATCTCCATCTCGAGCGGGTGCGGCGTGTGGCGAACGACTTGGTTGCGCTGCAGCAAGTAGGCTACGTGTACACGCGCCGGCGGTGGTGTGTCATGTACAGGCAGCTGTGGTAGTATGGGTGTGCGGTGCTGACTGTAGAAGCTGCGCTGCGCACAAGTCATCGCCGCCGCCGCCACAACGCCACGACAAGGTGTGCATCGCATGTCGTCAGTCGGACGCGCGCACACAAACTAGCGTCCTACGCGGTCACACAACAACGCAGGCCACGCAAACACAACACAAGGAGCAACAACATTTGCATGGACCATGACACACGCACACACGCGTCACAACATTGTGTGATGCATGGCACCACACACACACAAACACACAATGAGCCGCACACACACACACACACACACACACACACACACATACACACACACATACACACAGGGGCGCGCACATGTCGCGCGTGTGTGCATGTGTTGCATGTGTCCTTCCTTCTTCCGCGTGCGCGTGTGTACGTGTGTGTGTGTACGCATTTTGCTTGGCGTCACAAGAGAGTGCAGTACAAGCAAGATGCGAATGGTGAGGTAGCGTGCCAAGGGAAGCGAGACCACGCACACACACACACACACACACACTGACACGCGCACACACACACACGCTGACACACACACACACAAACGTAAACGACGTCACGAGTAAAAAACAAAAACGGGTACAGTAAACATACAAAGGGTACAGCGCAAAAAACCATCTACACACACAAACACACATGTACACACACACACACACAGACATACACATGTACACACGTACACATACATGCAGAGACAGAGACGCAGACATGTATGTGATTACGCAACGCGACACCGCCGTCGTGTGCAAGTTTTCTTATATATATACACTCTTATAGTTATGTATATGTGTATGTGTGTGTATGTGAGTTTGTTGTTGGGTATGTATGTATGTGTGTGTGTGTATATGTGTTTGTGTTTGTCGTATTGAAGTGTATGTGTGTATACATATATATGTATATATACATGCATGTACACGCACGCGCGCACATGACTGCACGCATGTGCAAAAAAGGCACACATGGCACGTGTGCGTGCGCACGCGCGCGTGTGTGTGTACAGCTGCGCGCAGATGTGCTGACACAAGATCAAACGAGGAAGCGGCAGAAGCAAACAACAACGCGTACGTGCGTGCGTGCGTGCGTGTGGCTTGCGTCATTAGCAATGACAAGTTGTGTGCTTGACACAGTCATGCACATGCACGCACACAAGCGAACGCAATGTGTATATTTACGTTTGCGTGCCCGTGTGTGTGTGTGTGTGTGTGTGCACACACGAGGAAGGAGACAGATGGCGAGGTGGTGGGGGGTCAATGTGTGCGTGTATGTGCTAGTATACGTCTACATGTTACCTAGTCAACATGTGTGTCAGTGCGTGTGGGGTGTCAAGCGGGCGGCGAGCACACACACACACACACACACACGCAGACAATGGCGGCAAACACGTCTAGCTGAGGTCAAGAGTGGCAGAGGGCTGGCGAGGAGGACAAGGGAACGAGACAGCAGCGCAACATACACACACACACACAGACACACACACACACACGCACACACACACACAGACAGACAGAGAGACGGAGAGAGAGACAGACAACGAGCGGGCAAATCTCTTCGTCTAACATCTAGCGATCGTTCCTGTAATACGTTATCGCAGCTGCGCGGTATGTGTAGCAACATGGATGAAGCGAGTGTATAGGTAGGTAGGTAGGCGTGTATGTACGAGTGTGTATATGTGTGCATGTATTGTATGCGTGTGTGTGTGCGTGTATGTGTGACTGTATGCATGCAGCTGTGTGCCTGTGTCTGCCAAGCATCAGACACACACACACACACGCACACAAACAAACTACGTGGTGCTGCACAAGGCAAGGTAGCGTGCCTTCAGCTTGGCCTCAATCTTGTGCCCGTATGGGCTGACGTGCAGCTGTGGCGCGACCACCGCGTACACGCGCTGAAAATCGCCGAGCTCGCGGCACGAGTCAATGACAGCCTGCAGCACAAAGTTGCCAAAGCCATCTTGCATCAGGCTCTGCAAGTTGCCCTTGTCAAAGACGAGCTCCTGCAGCACCTGCTCGCGCGTCAGCCCATCAAGCAGCCACACCGCCTTCTCCATCACGTTTGACGCGTACTTGTTGCACGATAGGGCCACCCACTGGCCATGAAAAGCCGCACAGAGCACCGCGATCGTCGTACAGCCGTGCATGTGCTCAAGTATGCACTGCACCACATAGTTGCCGTATGGGTCCGTCATCAGCTGCGTCAGCACCGGCAGCAGCGTCGTCACCACCGTCTGCTTCTGTCGCGGCAGCGCGCGCTCAATGACGGTCATGATGGCAATGCAGCCCTGCTGCGTCATGCACAGACGACGACAGTCCGACGCAAGCACGTCGACAAGCGGGTTCAGCAGCTCGCCACTGTGGTGCTCGAAGATGACTTGCAGCACACGCCGCGTGTGCTGCGATGTCGTCGCCATCAGCAAGATCGTGTGCGGGTGCAAGTGCGACACCATGGCGCTCACGCGCTCCGTCGTTACATACTCAATAAGCGTGCGCACCACATGACAGCCCTGCGCGTCAAGCGTGAGCGTGTTCAGCTGTGGCAGGACTTCGTCATAGATGAGCTCAATCTTGTCAAGATGCTGCAGACGCAGTACACTGACGAGCAGGTACTTGCCACGCGGCGTGCACGCGACGGCCGCAATGTTGCCCATCACCGCGCTGAACTGCTCCGTCAGGTTGTTTGCGGCGAGGTCGACGTCAAAGACGCCCCGCACTACCTCCGTAGCGCTGCCGCTGCCGCTGCCGCTGCCGTTGTTGCCATCATGCTTGACGGTGCCAGTGGATGTATTGGTCAAGGCACAACGCAGCGGCAGTATGACGTGCTGCCGTACACGCACACTGCCGAAGCCCGTGTCGTTGCTGCTCTTGTAGCTGTAGCTTGGCTGCTGCTGCTGCTGCTGTTGCTGCGTAGCTTGCGGTGGCACCTCATTGTACGCAAACGCATAGCTGCGCTGCTGCTGCTGTTGCTGTTGTTGTTGTCGCTGTACAGCGTTGCTGACGTCGCCATAGCCGTCACTGTAGCTACCGCTGTTGCTGTTGTTGTTGTTGTGGTAGCCGCTAGCAACGGCTGCTTGCCTCGTCATTGCTGGTGTCGCTGCGGCACCGCACGCGTTGCGTGGTGGTGCGTGGGCCATGTACTGCTCCGCCGTGGCCGGTGTGTGTGGTGCAGCGAACGCGTCATCACGGTATGCATTGTCGTACAGCGAACTGACCTCGTTGCCCCACTCGCCATTGCTCACCGTTGCACCGCCGCGGCCACGCACAGCTGGCGATGCATATGTGTCTTGCACGTACGCGCTGTTGCCCGCGTTGCTGTTGTACGCAATGTCGCATGCAGCGTACGCCTCTTGCGTCGCAGCATAGCTGTCAGTGCTCGCGCGCGGCACAGGCGCGGTGCGTTGCTGCTGTTGTTGCAGGGTGGCGATGGGTGGCATGGCGTATGGGTTGTGCACATACGCACGCCCACCTCGCGCTGGCACACCGACGCCACTGGCAGCTGGCTGCTGGCCGTGCAAGGGTGGCTGCACACAGATGCTGTTGCTGCTACTCGCCGTCGGCGCATTGCTCACAAAGCTCGTCCTGCTGCTGCTGCTGCTTGTCACGGGCAGGGCTGGCGCCGTCGTGTTGTCACTTGTGCGATGGCCAGCAAACGGCGCCGTGTAAATGTTGCTGTTGCTGTTGTTGCCGCTGTTGTAGTAATAGTCGTTGTTGTTGTTGTTGTAGCTGTAATGAGGCTGCGACGTGGGCGTTGGCCACGAGGGTGGTGGCTGCAGCAGCTGCTGCTGCTGTGGTGCGCGGTTGGCGGCGTTGCCGCTCTCATTGTATGAGCTTTGCACGCTTGTGGTGCGCATGTGCATCGTAGCATGGCTGCGCCACCCACAGCCAGCCTGCGACGCTGACGGCAGCATCGGCGCAGGACACGACACGGCTGGCTCTGCAGCCTTGTATTGCCGGCTGTTCAAGAGCGCGTCACAGCCACCGCCGCCGCTGTTGTTGTTGTTGCTGTTATTGTTGCGCGCCTGTACATACACCACTGCAGCATTGTACGGCCGTGTAGGGGTGCGCGACATGGTGCTGTGCACGGGTGCACAGTCAACGCGTGCACACTCTCACACACACAACCCACACACACACAAACTACAAACATGCACACATGCAAAGCAAGCACAGTGAGCATGACATCATGACGCACACACACACACACAGAGGCATGTACAGCATTGTGTGTGTATGTATGTGTTCGTGTCGGCTTGCATGCCTGTATACACACATACACATATGCACATACAGACGCATGCGTGTGTAGATGTGCGCTACTTGTACATCGCCTCACAAGGGTACCAGAAAACGTGGCAGTGCGTGTCGGCTGCGCGGCTGCAGTCGTGCTGTCGTGTGTGACGACAGCGCGCCCGTGTGTGCACCTTGTCGCACCATTGACCGCTGCTGCTGCTGCTGCTGTCGCGGCGGCGGTGACAGCGATGCGGCAGTGCCACGTTCGCTGCTGTGCTCGCTTGCCTTCCACACTGCCATCACATCCTCGACGGCCGGTGTGCACATTGTCGTACCATCATCTTGTGTACGACTTGTGCAGTTGCTGCTGCCGCTGCTGCTGCTCGCCGTACTCGTGGTGTGTGGTGCAGCATACGTCGCAGTCACTGCTGCCTCGTCGCCGTCGCGGCTGTCTAGCTCGCGCATGTGCGCCTGTACGTCGTCCTGCAACGAGGCATCGACGCGGGTGGCAAGCAGACGCGCAAGCGTGCGCCACTGCGCCCGCGACCGAGTGACGCCCGCGAGTCGGCCGTGCACTTCCGTCAGCGCCGCCTGCTGCTGCGCATACTGCACCTTCACATACTCGTGCATTGCCACCTGCTCCCGCCACTGCCGCGCAGCAATGTCGTGCGCGTGCAGCTGCGCCGCCTGCTCGACTAGTCGGCTTTGCTGCTCCTTTATCATGTCTGCTGCACGCAGCAGCGCCCGCTGCAGTCGCGCCTTCTCGGCCGTCAGCTTCTGTACTTGCTCCTGCAGGGCTAGGTGTTGTTGCTGCAACTGCTGCTCCGCATCGGCGCTACGCAGCTGCTGCTCGTGTGACACGCCACGCGGCAGTCGCTCGACCGCCTCGGGCGACTCGTCGACACGCTGCTTCAGCGTCTGCACAAGTTCCTGCAGTCGTGCAATGACATGCTGCTGCGCCTCAATCGTCTGCAGCGCCACCGCATGCGCGTCGACTGGCGCGCCTGATGTGTCCGCCACCGCGTCAGCCTGCATCGAGGCACACACACACACACGCACACACACTACACACTACACACTACACAACGTGACGCAACGAGCAAGCAAAAGGCGTCTCATTATCATCATCGTATGCTACGACACACACACACTGGCATCGCGCACGCACCCTCGCACCAGCGTCGTGACAAGTGACAGCAGACACAACACACAGTCGAGACAGCAGCAGCAGACGGTGGAGGAGAAGTGGCAAAAAAGTGTATACAAGTGCACAAGTGACACGCAACGAAGCGACACGACAACAACCACGACCACGGTACAGTGTTTGTGCGCATGTATAGGCACGATCACGCTAGCCGTTGCATGCGCGACGCTGCATGCACGCGTATGCAATCGTGTATGAGTGTATATACACACATACATACACATGCGCAGGATCATGTGAGAGGTACACACGAAAACAAAAGGAAAACATACACACACACATGCATGCAAGCATGTTACGTCTTCTCGCGCGCCACAAACGTCAGTGCAACGACGCACCAGACGCGCACGAGAAACCACATGATGGCCATTGACACCCAGAGATAGACTGTGCGTGACTGCGGGTCATTGTCAAAGCCAAGGCGCACTAGCAAATCCGTGCCCGTCTTAACCTGATTGAGGCAGTACAGATCACCGTAGCGGTAGTTGTCGCACTCGACGTAGTTTATGCGTCGCAGCTGATTGCGTACGAGGAGTATGCACGACTGACGTATGTACGACGGCTTCTCCAGCCAGTACCAGTACGGCCGCAGGCGCGAGAGACTCGCATACAGGCCGCCGACGATCAGCAAGGGCACGAGTATGAGCGGTGCAATTGCACCGGCAATCGTGATGGATGGCGAACTCGCAGAGATGGCGAAGCCAAGGCCCACTGCAACCTCGGAGCACAGTGAGACGACGCCAAAGTAGTAGAAGAACGCACCCGGGCTCGGGTACAGGCCGAGCATCCAGTACAGAATGAGCGACTCGATGACGATGAAGAAGATGTGCAGCGGGAACTCGGCGAGGAAGCGTCCGACAAAGTAGACGAAGGGCGAGTACGCACCGGCGCGCTGCTCGCGCAAGTACACCGCACGCGTCTTGTGAAACGCATTGATCATCAGGAACGCTGGGCTCATCGCACGATTAGTCGCAATCATGAAAAGAACGCCAGCAGTGTCGTTGACGCCAGTCACGTCCTTGCCGAGGCGGATGAAAATGAGGCCGATGATGATGGCAAAGAAGATGGCCTGGATGGCGACAGCGAGAATGTACAAGTGATCGCGCGACAGCTCAACGGCGCGTCGCTTTGTTACTTCGATGAACTGCGTAATGGGCGAGCTGCCAAAGTTCTTCAGATACTCGTCAAGGTACTGCGCCGCCGACGATTCGCCTTCGCTGTCGGCGACGCGGATGGCGACCGTGTGTGGGGTGCGCGGTACATTCTTCAGGTACTTCTCCCAGCGCTTTACGAGAATCTGCGCCGTCACATTGTCCTGCAGCAGCGTCATGTAGTAGTCCGTTGGCGTGTAGTTTCTCGGGCAGATGAAGCCAATCGACTCAAAGTACTGCGCGACGTCGGCCATGGCGCCGTGGTACACACACCTGCCCTGCGCGAGCAGCATAATGTCGTCAAAGTACGACAGCACCTCGGCAGTGGGCTGGTGGATTGTGTAGATGACGGTGCGACCGACGCGCGAGAGCTGCTGCAACAGGTTGATGATCTTGGCCGAGGTGACCGAGTCGAGACCGGAGGTGGGCTCGTCAAGCAGCAGCACCTTTGGGTCGCAGATGAGCTCGACGCCAATGTTGCACCGCTTGCGCTCCCCACCCGACAAGCCAGCGACGAGGCCGGGGATGCCGACAATGGTGTTCTTGCAGTGCACGAGGCGCAACACCTCGAGCGTCTCATTGACGCGCGTGCGCGTCTCGGCGCGCGAGGTGCCACGACGCGTGCGCACCGAAAAGGACATCGCGTCCATTGGTGTCGAGAGTGACGAGATGATGTCGTCCTGAGTGACAAAGCCAATGGCCTTGCGGTAGCGACGCTGATACTC
Source organism: Trypanosomatidae sp. Fi-14 (assembly GCA_023091115.2). Taxonomy (NCBI): domain Eukaryota; phylum Euglenozoa; class Kinetoplastea; order Trypanosomatida; family Trypanosomatidae; species Trypanosomatidae sp. Fi-14. Next base: position 18,622 of record JAKVQF020000782.1, on the reverse strand, counting down.
TGCATCACCAAGCTGACGCAGGCCCGTCAGCTTCGCCTTCCCGCCCGAGGCAAGACGGTCGCAGATGGCGTTCAGGAACGTCGTCTTGCCCGCACCCGAGCCACCCATGATGGCGAGGCAGCGATTTGGCAGCGCCGTGCCCGTCAGATTGATCAGAATTTCCTTCTTTTGTATCGAGTACGACAGCTTGCGCCACGACAAGGGCAAGCTGTACACAACGTGCGTGCTACCCGTCTCGGTTGTCGTCTCAACTTGAAAGTCGATGACGGAGCGCTGCGGCTGTGTGGGTTGCGCCGACGAGTCGTCATACGGTGTCACTGCCTCGTCCTTGTCCTTGTGCTTTTCATGCTGCTGCTGCTGCGCGACCGATTCGCTGTTCGCGGCCGCCGTGCGTTGCGGCTGCGTATACACGGCTGACTCACCTTGACTTGCCTGTGAGTCGTGCGGGCCATGCTCGACGGCGTGCAGCGGGACAACCTCGTCACGCATGTCCTGCATCGTGTCTGCACCGCTTCCTTGCCACTTGCTACACCACACCACTACGTGCACTGTCTTGCGATGTGTACGTGTGTGTGTGTGTGTGTGTGACACACTCGTTCTGTGCTACACTACACACCACACACTCTCAGCGGCGTTGTGTTACTGTCACAATGACAAACACAGAAAGCAACGCGACGTCATGCGTGTACATGCATACACACACACACACATATACGCGCACACATTGCATTGTACATATATATACGCGGTAGACGTAGTCTGTATGCTTACACGTCGTGCAACACATGTCACACGTCACTCTACACACACACACATACACACAAAGTGCCGTTGTGCAGCTTGCACACACTCCGTATTGCACAGATATACAGATGTTACACACACACGCACACACGCACACACACACACATACATACATTGACGACGTGTGTTGTGTGTCGTCACGTAAAGAAGCGTGCCATGTTGGTGCGACGCAAGTCGACGCTGCCGTACGGGCCATTGTACACGTCGTGGTAGTGCAAGCGCACGAGTGCGGCAAACGCGAGCAGCGCCTCGAAGAGCGAGTCGCCACCGGGCCGCGGTGTCACGTTGCGGATGATGTGGTGACTGCGATGACGCACGTAGCAGTACGGCTCACCGGTGTCGCCGACGACGATTGCGAGGTCGTGTGTGGTCGACGTGTTCAGCTGGTGTCGAAAGCGTATGACGTGCTCGAGGCCTGGAACGCAGCTACGCAGTATGTGCAGCAGTATATGTGCATCGCACGGGAAGGTGTCGTATGGGTGACGTGATGCTGCCGTCGTCACACCACACGTGCTGCTGCTGCTGCTGTTGGCGCTCGTGCAACGACACGATGCAAAGGAGCGCTGCTTGGCAATAGCACGCAGGCGACGCAGCACATATTGTTGTCGCGCCGTCGCACTGACTACAGCTGTGCTGCTGCTGCTGCTGCCTGCACCACCACTGCCGCTGTTCGCCGATGCTGCAGTCGCAGCATACGGCGGAAACGTCCTGCTCAGGTCAAGACGCTCCTCGAGCGCGAGACGCTGCTCGTAGCGCAGTACCGTGTCAAAGTCACTGACTGTGCGCTGCCGCGCCCGCACCAACTCCTTCTCGCGCTGCAGTGCTTCACGCTTCGTCATTGTCTGCTGCTGCTGCTGTTGTTGTTGTTGCTGAGGCAACAAGGCAGCCCCTGCAGTTGCCGCCGTCGACATGAACGCAAAAGGCGCAGCGCCTTGCATCATTGTTGTTGCCGTCATTGTCGGTGGCAATGTGACGGTCAGCAGCTCGCGCAGCGAGTGACTGCAGTCGAAGGCATCGAGCTGCTGTGCTGTCAGCCACGCATTGCACTGCTCGACTTCGTCGACGACGCTGCGGCACAGTGCACTGACCCACTCGCGCACGTGCGCGAGCGCCTGTGCGGGGTGAGCGACACCGAGGCTATGCCAGTCCTTCTCGCTCAGGTACGGTGTAGCAGTCGCTGTGGTAGCAGTCGCCGTCGTAGCCTCACCATCGTGACGCTGTGACAGTGCCGTGTGACCGCCGTCGGCGCCACGACACTCATCGTCTGCTGTGTCATAGTACACGCTCAGCAGGCTCGGTGCTGCCACGTCGCGTACGCCGTAACCACCGCCCGCGTAGCGCGATGTCACCGACGCGACCGCCGACGTGAGTACCGGCAGGGCTAGTCGTGACAGCCACGACGTCGCAGCCGCGCCGTCTACAGCGAGTCGTGTCTGCTGCTGCTGCTCGCGCGCGTGTGCACGACGCAAGAACGCGTCAAGGTCGTCGACGCTGTGCAGGGATGCGTCGGCGGGGCGTGTGGCGCGTGCGGGCGGTGGCCGTGGTGGTGGTGCAGTGCGCGTCTGCAGCGGTATCTGTGTGTACATCGCAGCAGCAGCATTACCGCCTCCGCCGCCGCCACAACGCCGCGATGCGGCGACTGTTGTTGCTCGTGGCGCCACCGCAATGCTCGAGCGTGTCGCGCGTCGCTCGTCGGCGTGACTGCGTTCGTCGCGTTGCGGCGTGCGCGCCTTGCCGCGCGACTTGCCGCGTGACGCGTCGCCGCGACTGCGCAGACGGCTGTGCACGCTGTAAGCGAGCGTCGCGGCCGCAGTCACGACGCTGCACCACAGCAGCCACGCACACGCCTGGCCGCACCAGTCGCCACGCTCGTCACTGTCGCCGCTGTCACCGTCGCCGTCGTCGACGACTTCGATGCGTACACCGTCAATGACGACAAACGACGGCGTGTGCGCACCGCGCCGACACCACTGCATGCAGCGACACAGCACGTATGCGGCCGTCAGCAACACGGTAGTGCCACGCAGCTGCGACACGCGCGCGGCATGACCGTAGCGGTGCTGTCGCCGCGCATGGTCAATGTCGAGCAGGCGCTGCGTGTACACGTCACGCATCGCGCCTTTATACAAACGCACACACACAAAAAGCTACAAGATCACTGCGCAAAAAAAAAACAAGGCACACGTGTACGCAACAGGCAGCACATCGCCGTGCGCTTGCTCGCAAACACACATGTACACACACGCGCAAACACATGTACACACACACACACACACACACACACAAGCAAGAACAAAGTGCGTACAAGACAACAAGATGGTGTTACAACAAAACACACACAAAAAACGACGTACAAATGCACTGCATGTACGGTCAAGTCAGACAACCAATGTGTATAGCAGCGTTGCCGACTTTTCGCACACACACGCAAACACACAAACACACACGCATGTGTGTCTGCCTCTATTCGTTTAGTATGCCACAGTCACCAATGTATGCTGGACTGAGGGCCTTCATTTGCAACCCCATCTTACCCCGTGACACCGTCTCGATCACGTCGAGGCCCGCGAGCACCTTGCCAAACACAACCTGCTTGTCGTCCAGATAGGACAACGCCGTCAGCGCGATGAGGAACTGCGAGCCATTGTTGTTGCGACGAAAATTGACCATCGACACCGCACCACGCTCGTGCTTATACTTGAACGACTCGTCAGGAAAAGAGCTGCCGTAGATCGACCAGCCACCCGAGCCGTTGACGTTCGACTTGACTTCACCGCCAATGACCAAGGCGTCACGCAGGATGCGATGAAAGGTCGTGCCACGGTAGCTGAGGTCTTTGTAGCCCACACACAGCTGCTTGAAGTTGGCGACGGTCAGCGGCAGGTCGTCGTCATACAGGCCAATGATGACACGGCCAATGAAGTTGTTGCGATAGTCAATGTCCATGTACACCTTGCTGCGCACCGCCGCGTCGTTTGCGCGTGCCACGCCGCACAGCGACAGCCACACAACGAGCATCACGACGCAGCACAGTCGCCTTGACAGCAACAGCGATGCCATGGTGTGTTGTCTGCTTGTATGCAAGTCTACGCACACACACACACGAGCAGGCACAATGTACAGTGCTGCAAACACACAAACACACACACACCTACACACATCACAGTCACTTCCGTGTGCAACACTGCGACAGCCACATCACCTAGCGCGACCGCATCGTCTCGCACACGTCTGTGTGCGCGTATAGACACACACACACACACAGGCCAGTAGTCTTGCTTGCTTGCACCTCGTTACATCTTGCATACACATGCGCACAAGCGCATGCATGCATAACCTATGCACGATTGCTCTCTTCGCGCCTTGTCCTTTACACACACACACACACACACAAACACACACAAACACACACACAAATGCGCAAAGACACACGCTTGTCTCGTGTACACCCCACTCACAAACACACATACATATATATTGTCTAGTCTTTGCGCAGCGCAAATGTCTCGCTGCGCACGCCGTCGCGTGTGATGATCTGGAACACGACCGAGTCGCCCGTGAAAATGTCACGCTCGGCGGCTGCCGTGAATGCGTTCTTCAGCAGCTCGAGCGTCTGCTCGAGCGACAGCTCAGGCGGGGCCTGTGCGCGCATGTGCTCACGCTTCAGCAGGCAGTCAAACAGCGGCTCAATGAATGCCTCGGACGTGCCATTGGTGCCGTACTGAAACGGCTCCGTCGAGCCGACAACGTCGTAGCTGTAGCACACGCCCTTGCCCGCCTCGTCGAGGCCTACAATCATGTTGAACGTGTACAGCGGAAAGAAGCGACGATTGTACAGCACGACCGACAGCATGCGCGCAATCGCCGTGGTCGAGGGCACGGCACCGGCGTTGTTGTACTTGTACCACTGTATGCGAAACTTCAGCAGCTGCTGCAGCTGCAGCCGGTCCGCCTGCATGCCGTTGCTCGCCAGATACGTCTTGTCCGTCAGCTGGAACAGCTTGGTGCGGTCGTTGCGCGTGTGTATGCAAAAGTCACCATTCAGGCGTGTGTCACCGGCAAGCACGACAAAGTCACGACCCGCAATCGCCGCCGTCGTGCCGCCATTGTCCTTGTACGGGCTCCACTCGTCCGCGCGCGTCGCGCTGCCGGCCGCCTCGCCGCCCTTCAGCTGCGGCAGCTGCAGTGCCACCATCGTCGTCGTGGTAGCGCCGTGACCGTGTGAGTCGCTGGCCATACTGCCCTGCTGCTGTACACGCGCGCGAGCGTATGTATGTATACGCCTGTGTACGCACGTCTGTGTATGTAGTTGCTTTTACGCAAGTCGACGTGTGTATATGCGTGTATACGCGTGTGTCACTCTCGTTATGTGTATGTTTGTGTGTGTATGCCCACGGTGCAGCTATGCAGCAAAGACAAAGAAAAAGGCATTGCATGTGTGCAGCCACCCATGCACACACACACACGCATACACCCTGACGTACACACACAAGTATGCACAGCAATGACGATACGAGGCAAACACACGCGCAGGGCATCTGTTGTCAGTCCGTGTGCAACGCGAGACAAGATGACGCAACGGCTGCCGTCATCATCGTCGTTGCGGTTGCTGTTGCTGTTGTTGCTGCTGTTGTGTGGATGGTGATGGCGACGACGGTGTGCCCGCGTGCAGCTCCGCGTCGGACAGCTCCCGTTGCTTTGCGGCGATGCGCTCACGGTAGTGCTCGCGCGCACGCTCGCACGCTGGGCATGTGTCGCCGCGCATGCGAATGCGCTGCCACTGTTGATGCAGCTCAATCAGTACAAACACCCACACCACACCGAGGACGACGAAGCCGGTCTTGAAGTTTTGCACGCCCTCGTGCTGGTAAAAGTCGCGCGAGTTGAGCATCTCCCACGGCCGCTCTCGCGGACGGCGCAGCAGCGGCATGCGCATGCGACACGGGCGACTGCCCCGCAACATGTTGCTGACACGGCAAACAAGCAAGCATGTACATGAATGACACACAGACACACACACACACACACACACACACACAGACGCGCGTTTGTGTGCATCTTGTGCTTACCTACACACGTTACTTGGGGTTGTAAAAGGGCACCGTGCGGACAAAGTAGTCGGCAAAGGCGCTGTCGCGCGTCAGGCGCTCGCACGCGCGCGCCACCGCGCCGTTTGTGTCGCGGCGCTCAAACACCATGAGCGTGCGCTCCTCGAACAGCAGTGGTGTGAACAAGCAGCAGCCACCCGTGTTGCAGCGACGACCACTGTCGTCACTGTTGTTGTTGCTGTTGTCGTCGTCCTTGCCGTTGCACAGTCGCATGGGCGGCTGCGAGGGTCGCTTCGGGTTGAAGAAGAGCACACTCGTCAGCGGGTCGTCGGCGCCCTTGCCCTGGTTGATGACGACCACGTCGACAATATAGTCGTCGGGCTGCAGGGGCAGCGACGGGTGTGCGTGGGCGAGGATGGCAGCATGCCAGTCAACGGCCGCGTCTGTGGCGCTCGTCGTGTTGCGCTTCTTCTCGTGGTCGTCATTGCCGCTGCTGCTGCATTGTGTGGTGGTAGCAAGAGCAGCGGCGGTGGCGGCGGCGGGGCGCAGTGCCGAGGCAAAGACCGTGTGGTAAATGTCCCGACAGCGCAGTCGCCGCAGCAGTGCCTGCGCTGGCGCGAGGGCGGCGTTGCTCGTGTCCGCCTCAATCGCCTCGAGCACCCAGTCGCCCAGGCGCAGAAACAGTTCCTCGTCGCACGCACACTGCGTCAGCGTCGCCCCGCCGAGGCGAAAGTGCGGCACGGCGAGCTGCAGAATGTCGCCCACCATGTGCCCCAGCGCCTTGGTGACCTGGTGCTGGTACACATTCTTGTGCAGCTTCGCACGCAGCGCAAAAAACTCGCGCAGCGAGAGGGCGAGCTTTTGCTCAAACGCCATTTGCCACTGCCCGCCATCGCAGACCAGTCGCGCCGAGTGAAAGAGGCGATTGACGCGGACGTCGACGGTGGGCTTGCCAAAGCAGCAAATCGAGTCGCGAATGAAGTAGTCCATCTTGTCCACGTCGATGCCATTGCGCTTGTTGCTGATGATCTCGCCATACGGCACCGACGACGCCGCCTGCCCGCGCATCAGCCGCACCACCGCCTCCACCTGCGACTGCGGCAGCAGCTCGCCGAGGATGCGGCGGGCAATGCGCGCGGACATGTCCTCGTGGTCAAACTCGACGCCGCAGCGCCGCGCCAGCACGTCCTCGAACAAGTGCGAGAAGGGGCCGTGACCGACGTCGTGCAGCAGACCGGCGAGCATGACCATGTGCACATCCTCGTCGCACAAGCCCAAGTCGGGCTGCTGCTTCTGGAAGTTGAGCAGCAGCTGCCGGGCCATGTGGGCCACACCAATGCTGTGCTCGAAGCGCGTATGCACCGCACCTGGGTAGAGAAAAGAGGAGACGCCGAGCTGATGCAGCCCACGCAGCCGCTGAAAGGCGACCGTGTCCACGGCGGCGACGACAAGGGGTGGCAGTGTCAGGTGTTCATACACGCGATCGAGCAGCGTCAAGTCGCGCGTGCGCAGTCGCCGCCGCAGCATGCCGCGCGTCAACATGTGCTACGCACACATACACATACACGTGTCAAGTATACATGTATGCATTTGCAAGGAAGTGTGCAACACACGTCAAGCGCACACATACACATTGTACATGTACACGTCATGCGCTTATTCGTGTACAGTACCCTTGTCTCTCTCTTGCGCGCTGTATGTGACTGCGTTGTTGTTGCCGTCACATTGCCCTCGTCTTGCTCTGTTCACACCACCACCACCGCTGCTGCTGCTGCCTTGTGCCCTACTTGCCATCGAGGACAAAGTTGGGTATGAAGTCGTGCACCGCATAGCACGTCGCGCACTCGGGACACGTCAGCTGGCCCTCCTTGACGGCCACCACGTCAAGCGCATAGTGCACTGCACGCAGCTCGGGTGCGTCGTCGCCTTCGGCGGCGGCCGTGTCACTTTCGTCCGTGTTGTGGTCACTGCTCGCTGCTCGCGCGGCGAGCGCGGCCATCAGCTCGTCAAGAGTGGGCGGCAGCGGTGCGGGCTCGTGCTCGGACACACTCGCGTGTGCCTGACGCAGGCCGCTGTAGGCTTCGACGAGGTAGCTGTAGTCGATGCGTGCGAGCATGCTGCGTGTGAAGGCGGCGTCGTAGTCACTCGACAGCTCCTGCACCTCGCTCGCGCTCAGGCGCAGTGGAAAGGCCTGACAGCGCAGGCACGACAGCAAGTTGTGTGTCAGCAGCCGCATGACGATGCGGTGCCTGTGTGTATGTGTGTGGCTAGCACAAGCAGGCAAACATCACATGACGCACACACACACACACATACACACGTACACACACGTACACACATACTACACAGTATACACAGGTACAATGACGAGCAGACAACGGCACATACAGACACACACACACACACGCGTGTGTGCGTGTGCGTACGACTACAGACGACGTGCCGCATGCTGCGACGGCTGTGGCGCCGTCAGCCGCGTCGTGTCGGGCAGTTGCGCAAGCAGTGCAAGCGCACTCGCGCCACCGCTGTTGCCCATCGTCGGCGGCGACGGCGACGCTGCGTTGGCGGCAAACGCTGCGCGGGCGTGCAGCGGCGGCAGCCGCACCGTCGCGTCACCATCACGCTGCCCGACGCTGCCGTCGATGACGGGCGCAGTGTGTGGCGCCGTTGCTGGCTTTGCCATGTCGCGTGGTGTGACGCTCGCGACAGGCACACTGCTGTGGCGCTGCTGCTGCTGCTGTGGTGGTAGTGGAAGTGTACGCAAAGGTGCAGGTGGCCGACGTGCACCACCACGTCGTTGCTGTTGCTGTGTCGTCGTCGGCGGCTGCTGCTGTTGCTGCTCCTGTTGCTCGCGCAGCAGCACCGCAAGCGTGTCGGCAATGTCGCCTTGCACAGGCAAGTGCAGCAGCTGACGCAGCAGTGCATTCTCATGCTGCAGCCGCTGTACACGCTGCTGCAGTGCGTAGCGCTCCTGTGCTGCCGCGTCAACGCGCTGCACGGGCGTCGCGGTAATGTGTCGCGCACGTTGTGCGTAGTGTAGCGTGCGCAGCGTCTCGTCCACCACACTCGCACACGGTGACACGCAGGCGATCATGACGGTGCGACAGTTGCCACCGAGGCTGTCCATCAGCAGCTGCGTCAGCACACTCGAGCGGTACGGTACAAAGTCGCCCTTTGCGTTGCTCGTCGTACTGCGCTTGTTGCCTGTCGCCTGTGCCGTGGCAGACTGTTGCTGTTGTTGCTGTTGTTGCTGTTGCGCACGCGCAGACAGTCGCTCAATGACGTTGCCGAGTGCAAAGAGCGACTTGTTGATCGACTTGGTGTCATCACCGGTGCTGCCGGTGCGCTGCAGCCGCTCCGAGCCGGCGAGGTCGACAAAGGTGAGCTTGCCATGCAATACAGGCGGTGCAGCTGCTGCGTCGTCATTGTCGACATCGTCGTCGTCCGCGCTGCCAACGTCGTGTGTTTGCACATACACCGTGAGCAGGACGTGCGAGCGACTGCTGTCGTCGTTGCGCAAGTGTGCGGCGCGTTGCCGATTGCGCTGCCCCTCGCGCAGCACAAGCAACAAGTCAGCCTCGTCCACGCACTCGACAATGAGCATATTCTCGACAAAGAAGCTTTGCGCGGCGGCAGACCAGCGACAGCGCAGCTCCTCGCCACCTGCCGTCGTTGTTGTTGTCTGCTGCTGTTGTTGCTGTTGCTGCTGCGTAGTGCACATGCTGTAGTTCGCGCTGCTGCCGCCACGCAGCAAGTCGTACAATCGCTCCTTGTACAACTCGACGTAGCCAGCCTTGACCGTCACACGTCGCCTTCGTCCACCACCACTGTTGCTGCTGTTGCTATTGTCGCGATAGCGCTGCTGCAGCTGTGCAATGTATCGTGCGGCACGATACTGTACACCGTCCTCGATGTACATGTCGGCGCCGTCATTCGCGTCGCCTGTGCTGCCGCCGTTGCCGCCGCCGCCCTCGACGCGGACGGTGTGCGCGGACGGCGTGCAGGCGCCACTCATCGTGTACGTCTTGCCGCTGCCCGTCGCACCAAAGCAAAACACCGTCGCCGCCTTGCCGGCAAACGCATCTTCGCACAGCTGTGCAATGTGCAGGTCATTGTACACGTCGTCCTGCGTAGCCCCCGGGCCGAGTACGCAGTCAAAGGCAAAGCGCTGCACATACTGCACACGTGTTGCCACTGTCGTCGTCGTCGTTGTCGTCATCGGTGGCGGCTTGCTACTACCACCACCCGCGGCGGGTGGCGACGGCGTTGTGACACACGCCACCCACCCACACCCACCACGACGACGCTCGCGTGCGTCGCTGCTGCTGCTGCCGTTGTTGTCCTCACTGTTGCTGCTGCCGTTGTCTGTTGTCACGGCCGCCGCGTCACCGCTTTGCCGCTCACTCGTCAAGCGCGGCCGTATGCGCAGCGCCACGACAATGTGCCCCGTCACCTCGCTGCTGCGCGTGGTCGTGTGCTTGCCGGCGACTGCATGCCTCGCATTGCTGCTCGTCTCACTATTGTTGTTGTTGTTGTCGTTGTCATCCTTGTGTGGCGCTTGTCGTCCTTGTCGTGCACGACGCATCGCCTACGCTGCATTGTGTACAAACACAAGCACAAGCGCACACATTGTTGTACGCACACACACACACACACATATGCACACAGCACGTGGAGCATGCGCAGTCGCCACGCATTGCACACTATGTACATACACAACAGTCACACACACACACACATACAGTCTGTCACACACAATATGTACATGTGCTGCACGACGGCTACCTGCCCCGGCCAGCTGTACTCTTGCGTGCCTTGCTGCTTGCCGGCCTCGGTGCTGCCGCTGCCGTCGTCGTTGCTGCCGTCTTGTCATGTTGCGTTTGCTGCTGCTGCTGCTCGTCTGCCGCCGCGAGGCCGAGTGTGCACTCGAGTGTGTGCAGACGCTGCAGCGTACGACGCTGTCGTGCTGTCACTTCGTCCTCGAGACTCGTGTACACGTCCTCGGCGACGGCCTGCGCGGTGGCCGTGCGCAGGTGCAACTCCATCTCACGCGCCGTCTGCGCATCGCGCCGCCGCTGTTCGTCTGCGGCAACGGCCTCGTGGTAGGCGTGTTGCAGCATTGTCATCTCTGCCTCACGTGCGGCGTGCAAGAGTGCGAGCGGTGACGTGGCGTCGGCCTTGTCCTCGTCTGCTGCGTGTTGTTGCTGTTGTTGTTGCTGCTGTTGTTGTTGTGCAGCTGCAGCAGCGGCCGTGTGGGCGTCATGGTGATTGTTGTTGTTGACGCTGCTGCTGATGCTGCTGCTGTTGGCGGCTGCGACGATTGTCGTGGTAGTGCTGCTGTTGTTTGTCACTGTCGTCGTATGTGCCGAGGCACTGCCGCGCCGATGTCGCGTTTGCCCCGACTGCGCTGCCACTGACGCCGCATCAACCACGCTCGCAGCGAGCTGCAGCTGCTGCTGCTGCTGCTGCTGCAACAGCGATGACGACGAGGCGGCCATGGTTGCTGTCGGGGGCAGGAGTGTGCCCGTGTACAGCGGCGGTGTGTGCATCGGTGCGTCGACTTGCACGCAAAAGGTGTGCAGCGAAGGCGATGCTGTGCTCCTTGTCGCCTGCTCTTGTTGTTGTTGTTGTTGTTGCTCGTCTGCTTGTGCGTGGTGGGCAACAAAGCGATAGAGTGCGGCATGTTGCAGCAGACCACGCACACCAAAGTGCATGCAAAACGACATGAGCTCGTCGTTTGCCAGGTACACATTCTCTGCCGGCAATGCCGCCATCGCGGCAAGCCGGCGCTGCTCCTCGTCATACTCCTCCTGCGTCATCTGCTGCTGTTGTTGCTGTTGTTGCTGCTGTCGCGGTCGCTCATTGCTGCGCGTCGACTTGCGTCCACGTGCACTCGCCGCCGCCGCCGCGTTGTTCGCTGTTGCCGCCGTCGCCGCTGCGCCTCCTGCCGTGCCTGCGCCAGCGGCATTCGTCTGCTGCGCAAACGACAGTGCGTTTGTCATTGTCGTCGATGTCGTGGCCGCCACACCACCACCGCTGCTGCCACCGCCGCCAGCGGCCATGTTTGCGCTCGCCGCTGCTGCCGCGTCGCGTGCGACGTGCCGCCAGTGCTGCCATCGCCCTTGCTCGGCTTCCGCAAAGGCACACAGGGCGCGGTGCAGCTGTGCCGCCCTCGTGCGCGTAGCCGCGTCGTCCTCGTCATTGCTGTTGTTATTGTCGCTGCTGTTGCTGCTGCCCGTCGTGTCCTCGACCATCGCCTTCAGTGTAAGCACACACCGCAATACGTGCTGCGTCTTCAGCACGCTATAGTCACGCGCGGCACAATAGCACACCACGTCCACAAACAGATCGACACGTATCTGCTGCGACAGACTCGTCCAGTAGTCGGCCGCGTCGAGGGCGTGCGCCAGGTGCGATGTCAAGTGCAGCCGCACCTGCTCCTCGCTCACCGGTGCGGCTTGCCGCGCAGCCACACCACCTGCCGCCGCCGCCGCCGTCTCATTGTTGTTGCTGCTGTTGTTGTTGTCGGCGGCGGCTGCGATCGATGACGCGGTCGTGGTGACGGCGTCTTCGGTCGCGGCACCGCTGCCCTCTGCGTCGTACAGCTTACCATGTGCCATGCGCAGCAGACGCCGCACAAACGCCTCATCCTCGAGCGATGCGCACAACGAGGCTGCACCACCACAGTTGCCTGCCGCTGCTGCTGCTGCTGCAGACAACGACGAGGACGACGTGGCCGTCGTGGCGCTGTCGTTGCTGCTCGCGTTGCTCGCCTGCGTATCAGCAAGCTTGCGACTCGGCATGGCACACACGCACAACTACACACAACTACACACGTGCCTGTGCGTGTTTGTGCGTGTGTGTGTGCACATGGACACATGACGCAAACGCAAGCAGCAGACATACATGTGCATGCATACACGCATGACTATTGCCTCATGTGGCGCGTTTGCTGTGCAGTCTGCACACACACATGTCACTCTACGGCGCATGTACACATGCAGACACACACACACGCGTATACACGCACTCTGCATCTACTCTAGCAACACACACACCGACACACATTAGCGTCTACACGTGTGTATGCATTCTTGTAAGGTTGTTACGATGTTGTCGCCGTCGCTGTCGATGATGACGACAGCCGCAGCAGAGCGCGCATGCGTACGGCCTCGGCGCGTGTGGCAAAGGCAAACACCACCTGTGATGGCCGCGCATGTGCGCGTACGACAAGCGTGTATGTTATCACCGTCTGCTTCTGCTTCTGCTGCTGCTGTTGTTGCTGTTGCTGTGTCGGTGCGGCGGTTTGCGTGACGGCCGTCACGACAGCCTCGTACACGGCGCGCAGCGGCACGCGCAGCTGCTGTCGGCCACCTTGCGGGTTGCGCTGATGCCATTGTATGCAGCCCTGTGACCCATTCACATCGACAAGGCTACTCAGCGCCGTCTTGTACGTACCAATGAGTGTCCACAACGGCTGTACACAACACCGCGACGACGTCGCCGTTGCGCGACTGCTGTGCTGGTGTTGTTGTTGTGGTGACGTGTCGCTGCTGCGGCGATTGTACGCATCGTCGAAGAGCTGCGCTGTCAGCGGCACGGCGCTGACGCCTGCAAACATGCCTGGACAAACCATCATCGTCGCCGCGTTGTCGTCGTCGCTGTTGTCATTGCTCGCGTGGTGTGCTGCTGCTTGCGTCGTCGTCTGCTGCTGACGCGCCACGTCGCCGCGTGCGCGTGTGCGTTTGCGTGTGCCGCGCATGCTGTCATCACGTCGTCTGCTTGCATCGTCCTCGTCCTCGCTGCAGCTTTCCTTGTCGCTATCCGTGTGTGTGTGTGGTGGCACGCGTGCAGGCAGCTGCAGCGGCGGCACGCCCGTGTGCACGTCAGCGTCATTGCCGCTGCCGCTCCTCTTCGTCGTCGTCGTTGACGGTGTCGCCTGCGTTGTGGTGTACACCGCCCCCACGCGCACGCCCTTGCGCAGCACTTGTTCACCAGCCGCCGCAAGCATTGCACGTACTCGCTCCCACTCATCTTGCGGCTGTGCATGCGTCTGCTGCTGTTGTTGTTTCTGCGTTGTTGTTGTCGTGTGGTGTGTACGTGACGCGAAGCGCGGTAAGGCACTGTGCAAGATAGACGTGTGCTGTGCGCCTTCATCACTACGCCCACGTCGTCGCCCGCGTGAGAGCGGTAAGTGCGACAACGATGACGATGACACGGACGACGTCGCACGCGCGTGCGCAGACACACTGCTCTTGTCCTGCTCCATTGCACTCTTGCTGATGCTCGCGGAGCTGTTGTTGTTGTTGCTGCTGCCACGATGAGGCGCGTAGCGCAGCGCACGATCGCAGTGACGCTGTGCTGCTGCCGCCCCTGCACACAGACTGGCCGACCGCGACGGCACTGTAATGTTGCCCGAGTGCGGCGACACAATCTTGACAAACGCACCTGCACGCGGTGCCATGTGTCGTGTGTGTGTATATGTGTATGTGTGTGAAGTACTACAGTGCAGACAAGCATCGTGATACACACACACACACACACACACACATATATATATATATATATATACAAACACACACACACACGTACAATGCTGACGACGACAACAAAAAGAGTAGACGCCGCGAAGGCCGAATCGAACGGCTGTGAGTGCCACTCACCTACGGGTTTGAAGCCCGCACCCAGCACCAGCTGAGCTCATCGCAGCACACACACACACACACACACACACACACACACACACACACAAATGTCTGCGCCTTGGCGGAGTCGAACTCGTGTCTGTGACGTTTGTGTACGCACAACCACTGCGCCATGACGTCGCCGTGTGTGCCGCCGCTGCGCGCTTCGTATGGCGCTACATGCCCTCACCTCCAGCACGATGCACGCATGAGCGTGCGTGCAAGCGTAGTGTATATATGTGTTTGTGTAATGTGTGTGTGTGTGTGTGTGTGTGCGTATATACAAGCAAAGCAGAAGCAAGCAACGCCACACACTACAACAACAACAACAGCGACACAATGATGCACACAAAACGTGCACGCTACAGCAGACGTGCTACGCGTGCGTGTCACATGCACTGCACATACACTGTACAGTCTATACGTGTGTGTGTGTGTATGCGTATGCAGTGTACGTCTAACAGTCACACACACATGTATGCATGGTGCGTCTTGTCTATGCAAATTTGTGCGCGTGCGTCTGTGTACATGTGCGCCTTGTCTGTGCATGCGCATGCGATGTTCTACGACGCAGGCGACGACGACGACGACGACAGTGATGACGAGGACCATGTGTGCGCCGGCGGTGACAACAACTTGTCAAAGACATCGGCGGCGACGTGGTGTGGTGTGGGCACACCGTACGGCGCATAGTACGCCGCGAGCTGAGCAAGCCATGCAGCGAACCATGCGTCGTGTGCAGACACACTCGCCGCCGCCGCACCCGTCGATGCAGCAGCACACCGTGTCGCGCCCTTGCTCTTGTTGCTCGCCTCGTCGCGTGTGTCATTCTCCTTGCCGTCCTCGTCCACGTGACTGATGTTGTTGATGTCGTCGTTGCTGTTGTTGTTGTTCTCGTGTGGTGTACAGCACAACTGCCACACCACCCAGTGCTGCTCTACACCACCCCGCATGACGGCTGGTGCAACAAGCGGCACATGACAGCCGTCACGCAGCTCGACCGCCACGCCATGACGTGGTGCACACACGAGCAGCGTCTCTATCGAGCGTATAGGCAGCATGCAGTGGAAGAGCGCCTGCGGTGACGCCGCCGTCGTGTCTGCTGCGCTGGCTGCTGTTCCGTCACCTTCACGCGTGTCGTTGTTGTCATCGTCGTTGTGTGTGTCGCGCGCAGACACATTCGGGTCGTCCATTGTCCAGTGCCAATGTGTACTCGTGAACGTTATGCTGCACGGAGGAGACGACGACGCTCTTGTCGATGCAGCAGCAGCAGCAGCTGATGTGGCGGTGACAGCCGCGTCTGCCGCGGCACGTGTGCGCTTGCGCGCTGGTCGTCGCCCACGACCACCACGTGCCGCCGTCGCCGTCGCCGTTGCGTCCGTGTGCACCGACGCTGTGCGCTGTTGCTGACGTATGCTGTCGGGTACGCGGTAGGTGTGCTTGCCCATGCGCACGACGCAGAAGCACACGCTGTGCGGAGGCTGCGGCAGCGATGCAGACGACGCTGCGTCAACAAGCGTTGTTGTTGTTGTTGTTGTGTCTTGCGGCGTTGCGACAATCGACAAGCTGCGCCGGCCACTGTGACTGCCGCTCTCGTCAGCACTACAACTACGCGAGCGCTGCTGCTGCTGCTGTTGTTGTTGATCGGCACAAGCATGCAGCACAGACAACACGGTAGCGTGCTCGTCGTCATCGTCGATCTTGTTCGTGTCGTTGCCATTGCCGTCATCGTCCTTGTTTGCGTCGTTGCCGTCGCCGTCGTCGGCGTCACACATTGCCTCGCCACGCAGCTGACGCAGTGAGTTTTGCACCGTCTCGAGCAGCATCTGCTCCTGCAACCGCAACGCCTCGACGCTTGGCAGCACGAGCGGTGTCGCGTCAAGCGCATACGCAGCGCTCTCGTCATCGTCAGCATCATCGTCGTCGACTACGATGGCAGCAGCATCATCGTCTATTGCCGTGTTGTTGCCGCCGTCAGCGGCTGTGCATGTGGCGCTGCCGCGACAGCCACGCACACGCGTGCGCCACACCACCAACTCGGGGCCGACAAACGCGTCATCGGGCAACGCACTGCCCTCGGCAACGTCACGCATGCCACCAAAGATGCACACATCGCCGTTGTGCAGCGGTGTCGCACGGCGTGAGCCAATGCGTACGCCATTGACAAAGGTGCCGTTGCTGCTGCACATGTCCGTCATGAAGAGCTGCACAAGGACGCCTCGCGGCGTTGCTGCTGTTGCTGCTGTTGTTGTTGTGTGCGCCGTCGTCGTCGAGCATGTTGGCTGCAGCGGTGTATGCATGTCGGCGACAGCGCCTGCTCGTGCAGCCTCGGCGGCAGTGTCGTCGTCCGTGTCGTCGTCCGCCTTCGCCGTCGTTGCCGGCGCCGTGACTGCCGCCACGTCCGCATTGTCGTGCACGATGCAATACACACTGCAGTGGACATGTGAGGCAAACACGAGCAACGGGTCGAGTACCACGTCGCACTCGGGCGAGCGGCCAAGCGTGACGGGTGTGCTGTCGCGTGGCAGACGCACGCGTAGACGGCGTGGCAGCGACGCCGGACCACGCACCATGACAAACTCGACGACAATGACACTGCCATCACGACGGCGGCTGCCGACTGCGTCGCCGTCGCTCGCCGCGCTGTTGTGCATGTTGCTTGCCTTGTCTGTCATGCTTTACAGCACTGCGTGTGAGTATGTGTGTGTGTGTGTGTGTATGTGTGTGTTACGTTGCAGGGGTGCAAAGCGCAGCTGCGTGTGCATACAAAGCGTGCGCGTCTCTCATGCATACACACACACACACACACACACACACACACACACACACACACACACACACACCCGACTAACACACACTTCGTTTGGTGTGCGCACACACAAGTGTGCAACGTCATCGTAGCCGTTGCTATCATTGCTGCTATGTACATGATACACACAAACACACTCACGTACACATACATAAACATAAAGCCTACACACACACATTCACACGCATACGTGCACTACATGTTCATCGTCGTCGCGCCACCGAGCCGTGTCGGCAGTGACCTGGTAAAGCGCTGCACACGACCAAACGCAGGCCGCTGCAACACTCGCGTCGTCGTGCCGTTGTTGTTGTTGTTGTTGTTGCCGTCCTCGCAGCAGCCAACACCGTACGTGGCGCTTGTCGTCTCATACAGTGGGTGGGCGCGTGTGCTGTGAATGAGGCGTGTGGCGTGGTACATCGCCTGCGAGCCCTGCAGCCGTCGTGCCTCGTCGTCAAACGACAGCCGCGGCCGATCGAGGCAAAAGGCGCGTGCACACATCAGCTCAAAGGCAGTGTCGTCTGCACTGCTGCTGTTGTCACCACGGGACGATGATGCCAACGTCATGCCCATCGATACGCCTGCAAGGTACAAGCGCAGCTCATCGGTGGGCAGTGACGTGCGCAGCGCACACGGCCTACCGTCATCACTGTTGCCGTCGTCATCCTTGTTGCTGTTGTCGTCATCATCCTTGTTGTTGTTGTCATCATACGCCGCCATTGCTGCCATTGTCGTCTTGTCTGGCAGACGCAGCTGCAGATCGGCAAAGAAGCGCGCGACGACCGCGGTCGCCCTGCGCGTGTGGCTGACGACATCAGGATGACGTAGTGCGTCATAGTGTGCGTACAAGGTGGTGTTGCTCACTACACCGCGCTGCTCCGCATCCAGCTTGCGCACCACGAGGTCGACAACGAAGCGGCGTCGTGGTGAGAGTGCGCACTGCGCGAGTGCACGCAGCAGCGACTGCACATCCATCGCACGCTCACCCACCTCGTCTGCGTTGTTGCAGTTGTTGCTGCTGCTGTTGCTGTTGCTGTTTTTGTTTGCCGGCTGCACACTAAACGCTGTAGCGAGCAGTACATAGTCGTCATCGGGCATATACACATCGCGCGTACGCAACGCCGCGCGCACCGCGGCCGCACACGGTGGCTGTGGCTGCAGTTCCTGCAGCAGCAGCGGTGCGAGCTGCCACACGTGCTTGTGTCCTACACGTGCCACCGCCTTGTGCAACAGCCGCGTCAGTGCGGCTTGCAGCTGCTCATTGTCCATGATGCCGTCGC
>JAKVQF020000781.1:0-29918 GCA_023091115.2 Trypanosomatidae sp. Fi-14 | reverse complement strand
CCACCTCGTTGCACAAACCGCGCAGTTGTTTGTGTGCGTGTATGTGTGTTGCTGCACATGTGCTGTTGCCGCTCACACACGCTCTTTTACAGCTACAGACGTGCAGCTGTCGTGTTACTCGCGTGTTACATTCCTTTTTATTAGCACGCTGTTATGTCGTAGCGTGGTGTTTGTTTTTTGTTACTTCTGCTGTTTTTGACCTTGCTTTTTGCGCATGAAGTAGTCGACAGCCTTTGCGACGTCACTTGCATCGTGTGCACCACTTATTGACTGTGTGTCGTCGGCCATGGCGTCGTGCCTACGCGATGCTAATGCTTGATGTCCATGATCGTCAGTGGCCTCGGCGCGTGGACGCGCTACATTGTCGTCGTCACGTGTTCGTTTAGTCGCTTGCTGCCGCAATCCGTGTCGTGCGGCTGCAACATCGCTAGCAAGCCGCGCAACGTCGCCCTGCACACGTCTGTCGCGCTGTGCGACGTCAATGTGGTATCGCGGATCATGCAGGAGGTGTGCTTGGAAGCGCTCGTCGATGTTGTGCAGTGCCTTGGCTGCGGCGTGTTGCGCTTGCTGCTCATGCAATGTCAGTGTCACGCCCATCTTCCGCGCAACACGACGCTGACGCATCGCGGCGCGCTCGCTCGCCAAACGCGCCTTGACCTCACGCGCGTGTTGTTTGCGCCGCTCTTTGCCGCTCTGCCGCACAGCCGCCGCTGCCGCGTCGTCACCGTCCTTATCGTCGCCCGCCGATGTGTCTGTGGCACGCATGAGCGCGTGCAGCTGCTGTCGTGCCGTCGCGCTGTCCGACTGTGCCGCGGTGCGCTGCTCTGCCTTCTCCGCCAGCTTTGCCTCCTTCTTTGCCTTCTTGGCGTCCTTGCGTCGCAGCTTGTACTTGAGCTCTGCCTGTGCTGCCAGGTCGCCATGCTTGGCCTGATGTCGCAGCCGCGCCTCACGCTGCAGCGCGATGGCTTTGCGGTCCGTGTCGAGGTCGAGTGTGGCGCTGACCTCGCCGTCGTGCAGCGGTGCGTCCGACGCGGTCGCGCTCGCCTCATTGTCGCTGTCGTCGGCGCCACTGCTGGCAAGGCTGACGTCGCTGAAGCGATTGAGGTCGTCATCGTCGTCACTGCTGTTGCTGCGGTTGCTGTCGTCGTTGTCGTCACTTTGCTCGTCGTCATGACTGTGTTCATTGTGTTGTTTGTATGCATGCTTGTCGTTGCGTCCTGCCGCCGCCGCCTCCTTCGCGTCGCCACTGCCGCTGTTGTTGTCGTCGTCACTGCTCACATTGTCGTCGGGGTCTGCGCCAATTTCCTGCAGCAGCGCCGCGTAGCGACGCCGCAGCGCTCGCTTCTTTTCTGCGCGCGACAACGTCGTCGCGTCGTCGTGCGTTGCCGGCTTCTTCGTCTTCCGCCTTGCCGTCTTCGTGCCTTCTGCTGCGTCCTCGTCGTTCTCCTCGTTGTCGTCCTCGTCGGTGCTCGAGTCGGGCGGTGCCAGGTACGCGGCCAGGTCGTCGTCGGCGCTGGTGCCGGTGAAGCTGTCTTGCACCGATGTGTGGCGAAACGCGTCGTCTTGGTCCCACGAGATGCGAAAGCGGCTCTGCGTCAGCGCAGCCGCCTTGAACGCCGCCAGCGGGGTGAAGTTGGCCGGCATGTGGTCTGCCCTGCTGACGGGCGCGTCAAACGTCTCGTCGTCTTCGACGTACTGCAGATCGAGCACGACGCCGCTCGCCTCCACGTCCATGCCGTCAAGCTCCGCGTACACCGCGGCGGCCGTCTCGGGCGAGTCAAAGGTGGCAATGGCGTAGTAATAGCGCAGGCGGTCCATCTCGTACTTGCGATACTTGCCGGCGGAGAAGAATTCGCCATCGTCGCCGGCTTCGTGCAGCATCGCCGCATTGTCATCGACCCACCCATCGCTCGCCACCGCGTCCGCATCGACGCCGTCGCCGTTGTGCGCGTCCTCGTCGCCGTCCGCGCGCGAGGCCGTTGCCGTTGTGTCGTCTGCGTTCGTGTCGCTGTCCGCTGCTGCGGTGCCCTGGCGCGGCTCCGCGCTTCGTGACCACAAGTCAGGTCCATGCACGCGCTCGTGCTCGAGCATGCGCTTGCCAAAGTTGCTCAGGTACACACACACGTCGTGCAGCTGACCGCCCAGCGGCAGGGCGTGGAAGAGGATGGCGTACAGGTCGACGGCGCGCACGTGGTCCCAGTCGCAGTTGACGACGGCGAGGCGGCGGTGTGGTGTGGTGTACTCGACCGCCTCGGGCGCCCACGCCGCCACCTCCTCCTCGTCGTTGTCCTCCTCGTCGTCCTCGTCTTCGGCGTCACTGCCATTGTCGTCGTCCGCTGCCACGTCGCTGGCACTCGTCTCGGCGTCGTCCTCCTCCACGTTGTCCTGCTCCTCCTCGTCATCGTCCTCGTCCTCGTCCTCCTCCTCGTCGTCGTTGCC
Organism: Trypanosomatidae sp. Fi-14; assembly: GCA_023091115.2. Classification (NCBI taxonomy): domain Eukaryota; phylum Euglenozoa; class Kinetoplastea; order Trypanosomatida; family Trypanosomatidae; species Trypanosomatidae sp. Fi-14. Next base: position 27,479 of record JAKVQF020000781.1, on the reverse strand, counting down.
CGTTGCCGCCGTTGCTACACGTGCAGCAAAGCGAGGGTCATGACGCACCGCCTTCGCCATCTGCTCTTGTGGTGTACGGCGTTGCTGACGTGCGTGTTGCACTCGGTCAGAGAGGCGAAAGCGCGGATCGGTGAAGCGGGCGGCGAAGCGATGGTCGTGCTGACGGCGGCCTCGCACACTACTGTCACCATTGTTGCTGTTGCTGTGGCTGCTACTGCTGCGCATTGCCCCACGACTACCACCACGGCCACCACCACGGCCGCCGCCACCACGGCCGCCGCTACCACGCACCGTACCTTGTACAAACTTCATGTGTATCGTTTACTCGACTACACACACAGAAGGCACAACAACACTCGCATGCACACACACACACAAACACAATCGTTATACGTACGCACACATGTACACACATGTACAGGCAAAGTGACAACGTTACAACACCTTCACACGCTGCAGGGCGGGCAGCAGGCCGACCAGATGTGCCACCAGTGTGACCGCGACGAGAAACACGGGCACTGTCCACAGCCCATAGACACCCCACATGCCCGCCACCCACAACACACTCGCCAGCACGACCACGGCCGTCGCTGTGCGCAGGAACAGGACATGATGCCGGTACCACTGTCGATCTTTGCGGCCGAGGTGTGCGGCCGTGTAGGCCCACATCGCGCCAAAGAGTGCGTACAGCGCAAGCGACGGCAGCAGCAGTGCGCGTGTGCGTCGTGGTGAGGTAAAGGTCGCGCGCAGCACATCGGCGTAGTACAACAACGCCGCACACGCGACGGCGATGACGACGCGGCGCACATAGTCGCCGCGACGCAGGCGACGCGGTACGTGCACGACACCGTGGTGCATGACTGCCTCTGTGTGTGTGTGTGTGTGTGTGTGTTGTATGCTCGCCTACACGTGCAACAAAAAATGCAGCGTGTGCATGGGCACATACATGTGCATTGCGTACGCGACAAATGTGCGTGTGTGTGTGCGTGTGTGCGTGTGTGTGTGCGTGTGTGTTTTGCGCGTCGCGTGTGCGCGACGTCGTGGCTCTGTACATGTGTGGCTTTGCACCACGTATACACACACATACACACACGTCGTCATGCGCGTATGTGTTCGTGTTGTCGACTAGCTACATCCGTCGTCGCACGTGGCAAACACGTCGGCATTGACGCCGAGCTGCTGCAGTCGCTTCATCGCCGCCCCCTCCAGTTGCTGCACTTCCTCGGGCTTCAGCACCGGCGTCGCGCGCATCATGGGCGCGTCTTGCACCATGGTCATTGCCGGCGTCAGCTGTGGCAGCTGCTCGAGAACACTACTCGTTGTGCTGCTCAGCGTACGCGTGACGCGCGTCGAGCTACGCCGTCCTTGCTGCTGTTGTTGCTGCTGCTGCAACAAGGACGCCGAGTTACGTCGTGCAGTTGCGGCAGCAGCAGCAGCAGTCCCACCGCTCTGTTCCGCCGAGCTCGTGTTGCTCTTGTGCCCGTGACTGCCGCCGTGGTGGTGATGTGGCAACGCCACGGCAGGCAGCTGCATTGCGTGCGACGACGACGATGACGACGCCAAGGACGCAGACAAGCGACGCATCGTCTGCCCGTGCGACATTGTTGTGCTCATCGTCGTCGCGAGCAGCGGCGCGGCTGCCGCGTTGGCGTTGGGTGAGGCGGCAGCGGCACGCATGCTTGCACGTGCCGTCATGGCAACGACATGTGCCGCCGCCGCCGTCGTCGCTGCATTACCACCACTATTGTTGTTGTTGTTGGCGCCTGCGAGGACGGCGTCACTGCGCGTCGGCACGCCCGTCATCGCCGTCGCCGCGTCACGCTGCTGTCGCAGTCGCTGCACCTCCTCGCGGATCGCCGCCGCCTCGCGCTCACCGAGCGTGTTCTGCAGCCGCGTCGTCGTGTCCACGGCGGCAATCCAGTAGCGCTCCAGATTGGTCGCGTAGCGGTACAGGTCACGTATGCCCGTCGCCGCCCGCAGCACAGTTGCCTTGCGTGTGATGGCGTGACGCAGATCCTTGACGAGCTCAGACCTGCCGCCGCTGCTGCTGCTGCGAGGACGACTGTCACCATGACGTGCCGCGCTTGTCGCGTGCCGTGCTCTGCGCGTCGTGCGACGGCCACTACCACAGCCACTCCGGCTTGTGTGTTGTTGTCCTCGTCGTGCATTGCCCGTGACGTCGTGCTCGTTGCGCTTGTCCGCGTCCACCACCGCCTCGTCTGCCGCGCTGACCACGACCACCTCCTCCTCCTTGTCCTTGTGCTCCTCGTCGTCCTCGTTGTCCTCGTCGTTGTCCGCGTCACCGTCACCACCGCCGCGGTAGATGAGCACCGGTGTGCTGTCAAAGTCATCGACACACTTCGCGTGCGGCCGCAGGTCGAGGCCGCCGCTGTACGTACTCGTGCGCTGCAGCCGTGATGGGTTGTAGAAGCGATTGAGCCACTCACTGATCATCGTGTCGTGGTGGGCGCTGAGCAGGTGGGACAAGAACAGCGACGCCTGCAGCGCCGTCTCCTCGTTGCGGCGGCGAAACGCACACGGCACGTCGGGTGAGCCGATGAGGTGCAACACCGCCAACACACGCCGCCCCGTCCCGGCCGTGTGATAGCGCGTGAACACGGGCATGAGCAGCTGCGCCGCGGCCTCGCACTCGAGCAGCTGCGGCACCGTCAGCGGTGTCGCCGTCACGCCCTCGCGCAGCGCCGTCGTCTTGCCACTACTGCCGTTGTTGCCGCTGTTGTTGTTGCCGACATCCTTGTCGCCATCGCCGTCACGCCCGTCATCACGACGAGGCCGCAGGTTCGCCGCCACCCCCGTCGCACTCACCATACACGGCAGCGATGACTCGGGCACGCGGAATGGCGCGGCGTCACGCAGCGCAGACACGTCGCGGCCCACCACAAAGGGCGCAATTAGCTCCGTCGACACGAGTCCGCGCGGACGCAGCCACAGCAGCGCCACCTCGGCGCGCGTCTGCACCGCGGCGCTCTCGCAGAGGCAGTAGATGCTCGCGGAGATGAGGTCAAAGGCGCTGTGGGCGTGGCGCAGCAGAAAGGGCGGCACTGTACCCGCAAAGGCGGTGTGGTTGGCGTCATCGAAGCGCACACTGCGCCGTGACAACGCCGTCGCGTTGCTTGTTGTTGTTGTTGCTGCTGCTGCTGCTGCTGTTGTTGTCGTGTGCGCGGGCAACGACAGCGAGGTGCCATGGTTGCTGTCGCTACGTCCGCGGCCACGTCGTGCACTCGTTGTCGTCGCTGTCGTCGTCTGCTGCTGCGCGTGTGTGCACCCTTCGTCATCGCCGCCACCGCCCTCTGCTGCCGCGACAACAACAGCCCCAGCATCACTACGACGTCGTGGTTGCTGTGACGTCTGTAGCTGCAGCTGCTGCGTTTGTTGGTGACTGTTGCGACGTCTGCCACCACTCCTGCGGCGCGACATTGCATTGCTGTTGTTGCCGCCGCTGCTGCTGGACGTTGTATGTGGCAACGGCGACGTCGACGACGACGACAAGGACGACGACGTGAGTGCGTCGAGGCGGGTGTGTAGCGCGCGTGTGTGATCGTGCACGACACCGCAGAGCTGCTGCAGCTCGAGCGACAGCTGCTGCACCGTGTGCGCCTCGGCGGCGTCGCGGCCGACGAGGGCGTGCAGCAGTGACTGCGCACGCGTCATGTGTGTGGCGACAGCCTCGTCAAAGGCGGCGCGTGTGAGAGCAGTGGCGGGGAAGGCGTGGCGACAGCTGGCACACAACAACATGGGCCCTGACGCTGTCATCGTCGTTGACGTCGCCGACGCTGCCACTGACGACGACGGCGCAACCACAGCAGACATGTGCGTGTGTGTGCGTGTGCTTGTCACAACACGTGCACGCCTACACGAACGCAACAGACACGCAAAGGTACACTTCAACAACTACAACAACAGCATCAGCGTTGTGTACAAAACAACAATGTAGTGACAAGTATACACATATACACATACAGAGATGTGTAATGCAAACTAATGAAGCGCAACTGTTGTTGTTATATGTGTGTATGTGTGTATGTGTGTATGTGTTGTGTTTATGTATACAATACACACACACACATACATACGTGTATTTAACGCATCACGCAACGTCTATGTTCACGACTGCGTGCGACGACGACGTCGCTGCTGCGAGGACGGCGAGGACGACGATGACGGTCGCTGTCGTCGTTGTCGCCGTGGTGGCGTGGTGCTGCGCGACGGCGATGGCGAGCGCGTGCGGTGACGACTGCGTCCGTGTTGTCGTCGCTGCTGCCGTGGTGGCGACTGCTTGTGTGACGTGGCCGTTGTGCGCGTCCTCGTTGTCGTCGTCGTGCTCGTCGCGTTGGCGGCTGCCGCAGCGTGATCGCGTCGCATCCCCCACTGCACGAGCGGCTCGTCATCGTCCTCGTCCTCGTGTTGCTGCGGCATGACATTGCCGTCACCGTCGTTGCTCGCCTCGCTGCGACTGCGGCTGCGTTGCTCTGCTGCTGTCCCCACGCGGCCGTGTTGTTGAATGGCTGCTGCTGCGTCCTCGTGTTGCTGCTCCTCCTCCTTTGCGGCGCTGGCGTCAACGTGTGGTGGTGGTGGTGCGATCGTGTCATCGAGGTCAATGTCGCCAAACGCAAACTCGTCCACCGCGTCGCCGTCGTCGCCATTGTTGTGGCTGTTCGCAGCAACAGTGGCAGCAGCAGCAGCAGACTGCCGCTCGTGTTGTTCGCGTTGTCGTCGTGTACTCGTCGTCATCGTCGTGCTGCTCCTGCCATTGTCGTCGTTGTCGTCGTCCTTGTCGCGTCCCGACTGTGCAATCTGCATCAGCATCGCCTCCTCGTCCGCGGCGAGCACCTTCTTCGGCGCCCCCTCGCGCCGCCGCTGTGCCCGCAGCAGTGCGGTGAACGTATCCACGTCAATGGCGGCTTTACGCTCGAGGGCTTCGCGTATGGCGTTGCCATTGCGTCGCAGCTCACGCAGATAGAGCTTCTTGACCTCTTCGCGTGTGTGTTGTGGCAGCAACACCGCCATCGCGGCAAAATCGGTGCCGTGTTGTGCGAGGGCCGCGTAAAAGGCGTCCACGTCACGCTCCGTCCACACCGTCCGCACAGGCTTGCGCGGGCCCCACAGCAGCGCACGCTGCCGCTCCGCCTCCGTCACGACCGCCGCGCTGCCGCGCCTGTCGCCGTCGCTGCCGCTAGGTTGATGATGTGCGTGTGACGCAGCGCTCGCCGTCGCCGCCGTAGCACGCCGGCCAGTCCTGTTCGTGTCCACGTCGTCTGCGAGGCCGTCAAAGGAGAAGGCACTGCGCACGCGCTCCTGCGCCCGCTGTGGCGCCACCGCCGCATTCGTGTCGTCGGCGTAGCCGTCTGCACGTGACGGCGACAAGGACGCCCGCAAGCGCAGCGCACGACGCGACGATGACGGCGTCTGTGACTGCACACGTGCACTGTAGCCGTGCAACGCGCTGCGCATGAGCTGCCGCATCGTGTGGTGCTGTGCGCCGGGCGGACGCGTCGGTGGCAGCTGCTCAATGGGTGTCTGCACAAGCATGTGAAACGACAAGGCGGGCATCATGTGGTTGGCCGTCGCCTCGCGTGTGTGCATCGCCGCCGCGTCATGCGACGACGATGGCGGTGGCGGTGGCGTAGAGAGCAGCAGCGCGGCGTCGTGGGCGACATCGTCGCCAACCTGGTCCGGCGGGAAGTCGAACTCGCTCTCGTCCATGGCAAGGGCACGCACAGTATGCACACACACACGCATACATAAAACTCTGCACACAACATTGTATGTATACGTACATGTGTGCATGTGTGTATAGGTACAAGCATACAACAATGCAGCAGACGTACTACATACGCACAAGTCACATGAAACAACCAGCAGTCGTCGCTCAGTGTAGTGACGCGTCAACGCAACAAAGTCACTCCCTACGCACGCATAACACGCGAATGCATGTACGTCACCTCTCTTGCACTCCACATCATCACTGTCATCTCACCAGGCACCTAAGCATACACACACGCTACAACGACACAACAAATACGCTTATGACACATACACACACAGACACATACACAAACATGCGCAACAACAGCAAATCGCGAAGTGAGCGAGTGTCGTCGCAACAAAACACACAACAAGGACAAAAAGCGTCGTACACTCGTTAGCGTGTCACACAGACACACACACACACACACACACACACACATTGACCTGTGTTGCCGTCACCTACGCGCTCTGGTGCAGTGCACGCCTGAAAAAGTCAACAATGACGCCAAGCGCATCGTCCAGCTGTGCCCGCTGCTCCTCGTCGAGTTTGGCCCGATCGAGCCGCGCCCCAACAAAGCCGTGGTGCAGCTTGTCGTACTTCTTGTACACACTCGGCTGCTGCGCGTGTGCGTGCACGGCGGCCTCGACGGCGTCATAGTTGACCTCGTCCACCGACGGCAACACACACACAGGCGTGCGCGCCGCCTGCACGAGGGCGGGCTCGAGGAAGGACGGGTGTGCCGCCGCCGCGGCATCGACGACGCCGTGCGCGGACAGGTCAAACGACAGCACCGCACCCCAGCACATGCCAATGGCGCCAACGTGTGTGCAGCCAAGGGCGCGCAGCAGGGCGACGGCGCGCTCCGCGCACGGGCGGTGCCGTGGTGTGTCCTTGAGCACCGCGAGGAAGGCGGCCCACTCGTCCGAGGCAAAGTCGGGTGGAAACTTCGCCTCTGGCCAGGGCTGGCCGTCAAAGAAGTCCGGCATGACGACAAGGAAGCCGGCACGGGCGAGCACGTCGGCGAGCTGCTTCGACGCGCGATGCATGCCAAACATGTCACTGATGAGCAGCACCCCAGCCTTGCTCGTGCGCGGCCCGACAAGGTACACCTCATCACCGGCGGGGCGGAAGTCTGGCAGGGCGGGTGGGGTGTCGACGGGGCAGCAGCGAAGGGCGCACATGGCTGTTGTCGTGTAAGAAGTTTGTGTGTGTGAATGTGTGTGTATGTGTGTATGTGTGTGTGTATGTGTGTATTGTCTGCGTGTAAAGTAGGCGTTAGTAGTAATAACGATATATGACTACATGGGCCACAACAAGAGCAAGGCAATGTATACGTGCACATGCTGCATCTGTGACACACACACACACACACTCACACACATACACACACATATGTACACACGACGACAATGGTGAGCACAAAGACAAGACAAGGCGACGTGCGCAACAACAAGAGCAACAACGGCGCAGCTACAACTGCATTTGCGCTGCGAGAGAAGTGAGGGGCACAAAGACGACGTGGCTCGCTGTGCGCGTGTGCACAACGCCCGCGTCGTCCTTTGTACAGCACAGCAGACGTTGCGTCCCACCACACGGGCCGACCGGGGCGACGATGCAGCCACCACGGCGCAGCAGCCGCAGCAGCGCAGGCGGCACGGCCGTGTCGGCGGCGGCGCCGACATGTATGAGGTGGTAGTGCTCCTGCGCGTCGTTTGCAGCGAGCGACAGCGCCGCGGCCGGGTCGCGGCCGTCACCGCAGACGACGCGCACACAGCCGCGCTCGCACCACGAGGCAAAGCGGGCCTGCAGCACAGCGAGTGAGTGTTGCTGCAGCGACGGCACGTGCTCGATGCCACACACTTGCCACGTCGTCGACGTCGCGTCATGCTTGTCGCCGTCGTTGCTTGCCATTGTCGTTGCCGTTGTCACTGCTGCGGCCTCGCTCTCACACAGGGCAGCGAGCACCGCCGTCAGGTAGCCACTGCCGCTGCCCACGTCGAGGACACGCAGCGGCTGCCTCGTCTCGTCGCCACCCGACTGCTGCTGCTGCTGCTGTTCGTGTCGGTAGTGGTGCTGTATGTATGGGTACAGCAGCTCGAGCATCATGGCGTGCATGTGCGGGGCGCTAATCGTGGCCGCATGACCAATCGGCAGTGGTGTGTCCTCGTATGCGCGATGTGTGAGTGCTGCTGGCACAAACCAGCGACGATCCACACGTCGCATAGCAGCTGCAATGGCAGCCGATGACAGTAGCTGCTCTCGCTCCAGCGCCGCCACAAGGCCCTCGTTGCTGCATGCAGAACAACGCCACGCCATGCTTACACATACACACGAGCACGCTACACAAGCACGCTACACACACGCAGGCAGGCGTCACTGCACGACCACACATGCACACACACACACACACACATAAACCTGTACACACGTTCTTTTCTTGTGTGTGTGTATGTGTGCATCACTACACATTGCGCCGTGCATGCAGTGAACGTCATCCGCGTAGCCATGCAAACCAGCCTGTGCGCGTCGTCGTGGTCGCAGGAGGTGGCGACGACGACGATGCCGTCACTGCGCTTGTTGTTGCCGTCGGCGCATGTTGGCTGCACTGTGTATGATGAACAACACATGGCACACGTATCTGCACACCGTTGGCGAGCACACGCACTGCCACACGCTGCTGCTGCTGCGGCGGCGGATGTGTCTGTGGTGGTGGGCATGCAGGTGACGTGGCGACAGCAGGCGACGTGGCTGCCGACGGTGGCGACGAAGACGACAGTGCAACGGCGGCAGCGCATGGTGTCCTCGTGTACGACGAGGCCGTGTCTGCTGTGACGACAGGCGCCACCGATGCTGCTGTTGTTGCCGCTGCCATGTCGAGCGGCCCGCTGCCGCCATCCTCCTCGCCGTCGTCACCGTCACTCGCCTGTTGCGATGACACAGCAGCCTCGCCGTCGTCTGTCGCCGTCGTTGTTGTCATTGCCGTGTTGCGGCGTTGTTGTCGCTGTCGCTGTCGTCGTTGTTTTTCCTGATGTTGTAACAATGTCGTGTACAGTCTGCGCGCGTGCATGGCTTGCGAGATGAGGTACAGCACATTTGCCTTGTTTGGCGTCGCATGTGCGCGCAGGTCTGCGTGCCACGTCGCGGCATCGCGCAGCAGCGTCTGCGTCACGAGCGGTGTTGTTGTCGCTGTTGCTGTCGCCGTGACGTCATCGTCTTGTTGGCCACTGCTGCTGCTGCTGCTGCTGCTGCTTTGCTCCACAGCGTCGCCGTCACTCGCGCTGTCGTCATCATCGTCATCATCGTCATCGTCGCCATCACTGTCCTCTCCACCACCGCTGTTGTCTTGCGTGTCGTCACTGCCAGGCATGTGTGACCAGCGCAGCGGCATCCCCACCATCTGCTCCACCTGCCGCACAAAGTGCACCATTGCCTCGGCACGTGACATGTTACCGAGGCGACACCACGCGTGATGCTTGTAGCGCTCCGTCACATTCCACAGCGATGGCGCAGGCTGTGTGCATGGCCCGTCATCGGCCTGTCGTCGCAGGGCGTAGAAGAGCAGCTTGCGCTCATTGTCAAGCCGCGTGCTCTGCTCCAGATCGCCGACGAGGGCGTCGAAGAAGCGTGTGGCGCGGTGATACTTTTCGGGGTAGGTGACATCCATGAAGAGAGCGGCCAGTCAGGCGGCGCGCTCTCGCGTGAGTGTGTATATGTGTGTGTGTATGTGTGCGTGTGTACATGTACAAGAAAAAGTAACGTGCACGCAGACAAGTACAACACATGTGCATACATGTATGTGACCGTGTATACATTCCTCGTGTCACGTGTGTGTGTGCATACGCTACCCGTCTCTAGTAGGGCAAGTATGCAGATGGCGGCGGTGGCGGTGGCCGTGCGTCGCTGTTGTCGCTGCTGCTGCCGTACAGCATTGCGCCGTACGCAATGTTGCCGTCACTGCCATTGTTGTGATTACTGTATGGGTACGGCGGAGGAGGAGGTGGCAGCAGTGCCGCTGCGTCGCTTTGCGCCGCCTCAATGGGCGGTAAGTCGCGGTACAAGGCGTCGTCGTCGTCGTCGAGTGGCGCGGCAGTCAGCAGGACAGGTGGTGCAGCTGCCGTCGTCTTTGCGCTTGTTGTGTCGTGTAACCGCGTCGTGTGGCCACATACGGCCTCGGTCGACTTGCTGACCACATGCGCAGCGGCTCTGCTGCTGTTGCTGTTGCTGTCGTTGTCGCCGTTAGTGCGCGCCGCCGTTGTTGTCGCCGTTGCTGTCGCATTCGTGTCCTTGTTCGTGCGCGCCGGTGGCGGTGTCGTCGTCGTCCTGACCGCCTTGCCCTCGCCAGCGTCATCACGCGCTGCTGCTGCTGCACGTTGTGTTGACGGCGCAACGGCGGGTGCGTGCTGCCGCGTCGCGCCGTCGACGTCGACGGCGCGCACGCGTGTCGGTGGCTGCTCGTGCACGCTCGCGTCGTGGTCATCGTTGCCGTCGTTGTTGCTGCTGCTGATGATGACGTCACTACTGCGCTTCAGCTCCTCGCGCTTGCGTGCCAGACGCGCACGCAGTGCGTCAAGGCTAAAGCTGTTGCTGTTGCTGTTGCTGCTGCTGTTGTTGTCTTGTTTTGCACTTGTCACTGATGTCGTGTTGGTGCTGCTTGCCGTCGACGTCATTGCCTGCAAGTTGGTCTGTACACGCTGCAGTACGGCCTCTGCGGCGTGTTGCTCGCGCAGAAAGTGCAACAAGCGCTGCAGTGCCGCCGTGTCGACCGCCGCCGCGGTCACCGGCAGCGTCGACACGTCCTCGTCGGCGACATCCTTGACAAGTGTGCGCAGCTCGTCCGCGTCAATGGTGCTGTCGGCTGTGTACGGCTGCAGCGCCTGCCGCGCCCGCTCACGCACCTCGCGCTTCTGCGTCAGCGTCGTGGACATGTGCGCGCAAACGTCTGTCGCACTCTCGCTTTGCCCGTGTGTGTGTGTGTGTGTGTCTTTGTCTTTGTGTACACTAGGAAAGTCACGCAAGACGTCGAACAACAGCAAGTGACACCCTGTACGCGCGTGCCGGCACATGTGCAGATGTGTGTGTGTGTGTGTGTGTGTGTGTGTGTGTCCTCGATGCATGCATGTACGCGAGCACGATGACAAACTACGATAGACAATATGTACACACATGTGCACATATATATATACACATGTGCTGTGTGCGACACTACGGTACGCGGTCCATTGTCTGCCACGCCTTCACGCGATACTCGGTGATCGGGTCCGTGACAAACTTCTTGGCGTAGATGGCCTCGCGCACGCGCTGACGGTCGCGCTGCGTGCGCTGCTCGTCGGCGCAGTACATCTGGTTGCGATGGAAGTCACGCAGGAAGAAGCGCTCGCGGGCGAGGAAGAGGCGGACGTTCTCGAAGACGAACATTGCGGCAAAATACTTCCAGAACAGCCAGCGCATCCCCAGTCCCGAGCGCATGCGCACGCCAGCCTCCATGCTCGACATCAGTATCGCGTCAAGCGCGGCGAGCGTGATCACGGGCGACGAGCGCATGTGCCACTGAAAGAGCGAGGTGTCGGCCGGGTGAATGGCGTGTGGCTCCTTCTTGAACAGGCGGTCGAGCAGCTGCGTATTGGGCAGCTGAATGGCGCTGTACATAAAGTCAAAGTGACGGAAGTTGGGCTCAAAGTTGGCGTCGTCCACGTCAAACGATGCCAAGCTGCCGTGTATGTTGATCGACGGCTGCACATTGGCATCGGTAGGGCCCTGTGAGAGACGCATAGCGACAACTACAACTCGCGCGCGTGTGTATGTGTGTGTGTGACGAGCTCGACACAAACTGCACAAGATGCACGACATGACACAAGTCACAAAACAGTGTCACACACACTTACACACACGAGCGTGTGCTATACAGTACGTGCCGCCTCATGCACATGCTACTCTACATACAATGTCACACACACACACACACACACACACACACACACACAACAAGCGTGTGTGTGCTTTTTGTCTTGTACATATGCACACACACACACACGTGTTTGCTTCCTTGCTGCTTGTATGCATGCGCTTGTCACGTCTGCTCGCCTTGCGTGTTGCTGATGAGGCGGGGTGCCGTGTACAGCTCATAGTTGATGTCGCTTTGCATGTACTGCTGCAGCAAGCCACGCAGCTCCTGGTTGCGCGCGCGCAGCGTGTCCGTGTCGGCGATGAGGGCACGACGCTGGTGCAGCTGTGCGAGGTACTGCTCGAGGCCCTTCTCAAGCGCGTCCCACACCTGCAGATGCTCCGGCGACACCGCCTTCGCGAGCTGACGCCAATAGTTGCGCTCGGCCAGCCGATGACGGGCCTCGTGTCGGGCGCGGCGCGACTTGTGCTTGCCATGGCCGCCACCGTCAGCAGCGTCAGCGCTGTTGCTGTCGCCGTCGGCGTCACGCAGGCGACGGCGTGCGCGTCGTTCGCGCTTGCTCGCCTGCTTGGCGGCGCGCTCGGTCAGGTACGCGTTGAGTGCGCGTACGCACTCTTGCGGGTGAATGAGCGCCACGGCGCCGTCGTCCGACTCGAGGGTAAAGTACTCGAGCAACTCGTGCACCTCGCGCGTCTTGCGTATCTTTAGCGTCGTCAGTATGCCCTCGACGCGGGCCTGCTCTTCGGTTGTGCCCTGTATCTGCCGTATGGCCTCGTACACGTCGGCGTCAACGAGGAAGGGCGCTTGTGATTGCAAAATGTGCAGCAGCATCTGCGCAGGCTCGCTCAGCTCCAAGTCAGCAGCACCACCAGCACCACCGCGTCCGGCAAGAATGCCGAGCAAGCCCTGCTGCTTGCCCTCGCCATTCTTGTCCGCATGACTGCCACCACCACCGTTGCTGCCATTGTTGTTGTCTGCATTGTTACTGCCGCCGTCGTCGCCATCGTCGTCGTCGCTGCTGTCGCTGCTGTCACTGCTGCTGCTGTTGTCGTCATTGTCATTGTCGACGTCGTCGAGGTCCTCCTGCTCCTCTGGCCAGAAGGTCATCTCCGGCGGCTGCCATGGCATGCGCAACACGTCCTCGAAAACGACACGGTCCGCCTGCAGACAGCGGTGCACCAGGCGACGACAGCGGCGGTCGTGCGTGCGCCACACCTGGCGATACTTGTCACGGTCAGCCGTTTCGAAGAGCTGAAATTTGTGCTGCACGTCCTTGTACTGCGCCCCGACGCGGCGCAGCTGCGCTGTCAGGTCCTTGTTCGTGCGCTGGTACCGTGCCTCGGCCTCGCCGTGGCGTGTGATGAGCGTGCTGAGTGTGTTCTGCAGCCGCGCCAGCTTGCGCTTGTACTGACTCTGCGCGCTCTTGTTCTCCTTCACGCGCTCGCGCAGCACCTGCAAGTTGTAGCTCAGCCGCTCACCATTGAGCATAAAGTCCGCCTTGCACTTCTCCAGCTCGTGCTGCAGCGCGTAAATCTGCGCCTGCTCCTCGCGCTTGGCGTCATTGTAGTCCTCGTAGGTGTCCTCGTGCTTCTGCTCGAGCTGCTGCTGGGCCTCGACGAGGCGCTGCTCGCGTCGCTTGCGGTAGTCCGTCTCGCGTGTGCGTCGCGTGCGCACAAGCTGCGCCACCTCGCTGCTGCACTGCTCCATGTACGCACGCCGCTCCTGCTCATACACCCGCTCCACCTCGGCGAGCTCGGTCGCGTAGCGCTCCACATACGCCTCGGCCGAGGCGCGCATGGCACGCAGCATGTCGTCAATGCTCTGCGCATTCTGCCGCAGCTGCTGCACATACTCGGCGTTTTTGCTCTGCAGCTGCGCGGCCAGCTCGCGCAGCACACGCTCCTTGGCCGCGACAAGCTGCTCACACTGCGCACGCTGCGCCTGCAAGTCGGCGTGCAGCTCGTGCGCGACCGTGTGCGCGTAGAGCGCCTCGAAGCGCATGCGCAGCGCGCCAAGCTGCGTCTCGCTCTCGTCTTGCTCTCGTGCGCACGTCGCCAGTCGCGCCTCAGCGTCAGCCTCATTGCGCGCACGCCGCTCCGCCTCGGCAGCTGTCACGCGCACCACCGCCTCGCTCAGCGCCTCGACGGCGTCGTCCTGCGCATCGGCCATCGCGTAGCACGCCTGCTGTGCACGCGCATCGCCCGCCGGCATCGCTGCGCCACCACCGCCGCCGCTGGCGGTGCTGCGCGCATCGTGCGTCCTCTCGCCACTGAGCGTGCTCGCGAGCGTGTTGCTGTCGTTGTTGCCGTCCACGTCCACGTCGCCGTCACGGCCGCCCGCCATCTCCGCCGCATAGCGCCGCTGCACACGCGCCCGCCGCGCGGCAACGCGCTCCTCCTGTGTCATAGTTGTCGTGTCTGTCATCGCGTCCTTGAGGGACGGCGCCGACGTCAGTGACATGACTGCACACACACAAACGTGACTGCTGTACACACACACACACACAATGACGCGAGCAAGCAACAAGGACGGCGGCAACATACATATGTAGTATACATGCAAAGACAACACACATGCGTATGGCTGCATATGACGCAACATGTATGTGTACGTACCGACGCACAACTGCACACACACACACACGTAGTCACACACGACGATACACGGCCACCTGTGCAAGCACACGACACACACACACACACACTACATACTCACACATGCACACGACACACACATGCACACAATGTGCAGCGTATATACAGGCTGCGCGTGCAAGCAGTCGCACACAGAGACAGACACACACACGCAGGCAAAAGCATGAGCGACACAGACTATGCAACTTTTGTGTGTGTATGTATGTGTGTGTGTGTGTGTGTGTGTGTGTGTGTGTGTGTGTGTGTGAATGTGTGTGTGTATGTATGTATGTGTGTGTGCGTGCTGCACACGCCGTCTCGCCACCCTCGCCCACACGTCTCTATGTCGCTACACACACCTTGCCTCCTCGCCGTCACATACACACCACACACACAAACAGGGTCATGCGTATATGTGCACAACACATGTATGCGTGTCTTTATGCAACGTATTGCTGCACCTGCTGCCGCACACGTTTGCTCGCTACGCACACAACGCCGTCACGGTGGCGCATTGCTCGCCGTCTCACCTCTCCCTCTCTCTCTCTCTATCTCGCGAGTACGCGTGCGAGAATGTGCGCACTCGCTCTCACTCACTCACACACATACACAAACGCCACTAACCCTGCTTGCATGTTGTCTCGCCATTACACACACACACACATACACAAACAAACAAATATATACATTTGCGTAAAAGCAAACAAACAAACAAACGAGACACACATATATGCACGGTCATCATGTTGCACACACAGACACACACATGTTACGCTTCGTTTACTAGCACACACACGCACGCGTACGTCGTATTTGCCTCACACTCGCCTCCTCTACTCACACACACACACACGCACACAAGCACACTTGTCTGCTTCGTCTTCGGCATTGTTGTTGTTGTTGCAACAGTGCTCGCGCGCAAGTGTGTGTGTGTGCATGCGCGCTGCTTCTCTTTTGTGCGTTTGTCACGTCATCGAATGGCCCGACAGTGTGTCGGCCTTGAACAGGTTGACGACAGGATGCAGTGCCGACGCCGTCGCCGACACCGCCGTCGACGGCATGTACGTCAGACTACTCTGCACATCGCTCAGGGCGAAGCTGTGCCGCGTCGTCGAGTGCGCGTGCGGCGATGGCGAGAGGCCGAGTGTGCTGTGACGATGGCTGCTCGCCGGCGTGGCGGCGTCGCTCAGCGGCTTTGTCGGCGTCGCGCACGTGTACGGCTCCTCCACGTAGCGAGACAGCGGTCGCGTGGGGTGCTGCGACAGCATCACCGCCACCGCCGGCACGCGCGCGTGGGCGGCGACGGCGAGGGCGGCGTCGGTGTACGCGCTCAGTGTGTCCTTGCCCAGCAGCACCGCACACAGCGCGAGCACCACCTCCACGGGCACCGGCACACGCAGCAGCAGGCGGCCAACGGCGTTGACAACAGCGCTGTTGTCGCCGTGCGCCTTCAGACAACTCAGCAGCAGCTCAGGCAGGCCACTCGCGAGCAGCAGTCGCACCGTTGTCGTCATCGTTGTCGTAGCTGTCGTCGTGGTGGTGCTCGTTGTTGCGGCTGTTGTCATGCTGCCACTCTGCACGTCTCTACCTTGCCCTGTCATCATCATCATCACCTGCTGCTGTTGTTGTTGCTGTTGTTGCTGCTGTTCGTGTGTGTGACACGTGGTGCACTGACAGCGCAGCAGCGGCAGTGGTGCGGCGGGGTGCTCATGCACAGCACCCGATGGTGGGTGACGCCGTGCGCAGCCGCCACACAGTGCGACAACCATGCCGCTGACGAGGCTAAACACGTACATGGACGCACTCGCGTGCAACAACATCGTCTGCGACTGCTGCTGCTGCTGCTGTTGCTGTGACGAGTAGCTATGCTGACTGTGTGGCTGAGGTGGCGGCGGTGGTGGCGGCTGCAGCGTGCGTTGCTGTTGCTGCTGCTGCCGCATTGCGTACACCACCTCCTCGTCCGCGTCATCGTCGTCGTCGGCGGCGTCGAGCATGTTGCCAAACGCGTCGCTGTGTCGTTGTTGCTGTTGTATTTGCTGCTGCTGCTGTTGCTGCTGCTTGCACGCGTGTAGTGACGGCCGCACGCGTGGCCGCCGCCCACCCGTCGCCGCCGTCAGCAACGACGACGACGACAGTGGCAGCGTCGTGACGGTGGCGTGTGTCATTGTCGCGTGTGCGTGGCTGAACGGCGACGGCGCACGTGACAGCTGCGACGGCGACGACAAGGACATGGCCAGCGACGACGGCGGCGAGGGCGACGACGACGGTGGTGGTGGTGGTGGAGGGGCCGTGTAGGCCATGTCAAAGAAGCAGCCGAGGGCTGCCGTCAGGACGGCGGGGCTGCGCGGAGTGGTGGTGGCCATGCGCAACAACGGCTGCAACACCACCACCGCCACTGCCGCCGCCGCGTGCTCGGCGCTGTCATTGCTGCTGCTGCCGTTGCTACCATACGCATCGTCGTCGGCGGCCGCGTAGCAGCTGCGCACACACGCCGCCGCCAAACGCAGCACCGACACCTGACTCTCCGCCAGCGTCGCCGTGCGCGCCAGTCGCACCACCACCTCGAGCGGGTCGACGTCGAGAAAGCGACACACGGCCGCTGTCGGTGACGACGATGTGCGTTGCTGCTGTTGCTGCTGCTGTTGCTGTTGCTGTCGCTCACGTGACGCAATGCTGCCCTCGACAATGGCACCGACCAGCTCGCAGAACACCTTCTCGAGCACCTCGTCGCTCGCGTACGTCAGCTGCTCGCGCAGTGGCTGCAGCAGACGCAAGTCGCAGCCATGTGCATCAAGCAGGCCACCGCGCAGCAGCAGACGGCCGACAACGTCTGTCATGGTGCGGCACAGCTGACGCACACGCATGCGCTCCGTGGGGACGTCGACGTGTCGCGTCACCACCGCCGGCTCACGCAGCCGCGGTGGCTCGACGGCGGCGTTGATGCCGAGCAACAGCGTGTTGACGCGACCAAACAGCGTCAGCGCACGCACGGCGAGGTCGACAAAGGGCGGCGGCAACGTCAGGCGCCACTGCTGACTCATGTCGTGTGCGGCGAGCAAGCAGCCGGCGAGGACGTCGACGTAGAGTGACAGCATCGTGCCATTCGCAATGGGCACCTCCGCATCGAGGCTGCTCTCGAGCTCGTAGAGCACCGTATGCAGCGTAAAGTGCACAAAGCACACCACCTCACTGCACAGCAGCGACGCATCGTCGTCGTCGACAAACTGCCGTGACGACGACGTTGCTGTTGTTGTCCGCTGTTGCTGCTGTTGTCGCAGCGCATGACGACGCCGCTGTTGTCGCCGCGTAGTAGCGCCGCCGCCGCCGCCGTTGTCGTCGTCATTGTCGTCGTCAGTGTGGTCGTCCTCGTCGTCCTCGTCGACGCTGCCCATCTCCACCACCGCGTCTATGCTTGCATTGTCCTCGTCGTTTTCGTCGTCATCGTCGTCGTCGCCAGCAGCCTGCTCCTCGCCATCGCCGCGATAGTGGTGGTGGTGGCGGCGATGATGGCGATGATGCTGCGCAGGTGATGACGACGATGGCAGCGGTGCCGCTACCGTGAGCAGCACCGGGTACACGGTCAGTGCGGCCATGACAACGCCGTAAGGGGGGCTGTCGTCCATGAGGTGCATGCACTCGCGCATGTACGCAATCACGTCAGCGGGCGGCGGCACGCACTGTGTTGTCTGCGCCGGCGACGAGGCAGTAGCACCGTCGCTAGCGTAGCTGCCGCCACCACCGCCACCCGCAGGGCTGCTGCTGCTGCTACACGTGGCCGTCGCGCCTCTACTTGCGGTGTTGGCGGCATGCAGCGCCTGTATGTGCAGGCTCGTCAGGCGCTCGATGAAGGGCTCGGCGGGCAGGACGCACACCACATGCTTCGTGTGTATCCACCCGCCGGTGCGCAGCCGAAAGAACGTCAACGACGGGTCCTCCTTGCACTCGGCACTCGACACCACCTCCATCAGCTTACCAGCGTACAGCGGCGACAGCTTGTAGCTCGACGGCCGCGGTCGCGTGTAGACCATCGCGTCGGTGCTGTCGTGCGGTATCTGTGGGTTGCGTATGACAACCTGCATCGTCGCAAACAGGCGCTCGTCCACGTCGAAGCACTTGGGACAGAGCAAGAAGCCGCAGGCCGCGTCTACGCACAGATACCACGTCCCTGGTGTGCCCACGGCGCTACAGATGCTGCATTGCGGGCGGTAGGGTGCGTCGGTGGCGTGCTCGAGTGGCCGCAGCGGGTGCTCAGGGTGCGAGCCATGCCGGCAGAGTTCACTTGCACATCGCATGCTACTCGGTGGTCGTGCCTGCATGTATGCACACGCGTGTGTGTATGTGTGTATGTGTATGTATTTGTATGTATGTATATGTATGTGTGTGTCTGTATGCTCTGTGACGCACTCTATCGTCGTTGCCGTGTCGCCAACGAAAGCGGTCGTGTGCACGCACAATGTCTATGTGGCCCGTGTAGATGCGTGTGCGCGTATGTGCGCGTATGTGTGTGTATGTGTGTGTATGTGTATGCAAAGTTGTGGCGTCGACAACTCACCCACGTCAGTGCACAAACATATACTACACTAGCAAACACGCTGCGTACATTTACACATACATACACACAGATACAAGTGTGACAGCAGGCATATGTGTTTGTGCACAAGCAAACACACACATGCGCATATACGTCCATCGGTCACCTCTGTGTATGTGTGTGCGCATACTTGCTGATACTGTGACGTGTACGTGCTACACACTCACTCATACCCGACTCGCACCTACGCATGTGTGTGTGTGTTTCTCATCGCTTGTTTCTGTGTACTTGTTCGTATATGCATGTGTGTGTTTTTATTGTGTATATATGTATATATATGTATATATGTGTATGTGGGTGTGTGCATCGCTGTACGCCGTAAGTAAATAGGCAAGACAGAGAAGTACGCGCGACACGGTCACTGCGACAAGGTCGGCGACACGCGTGCCCGCTACGGCTGCTGGTGTTGCTGTGGCGTCCTTGTCGTCGTCGTCGTCGTGTCTGTGATGTCGGAGAACTTCTTGGCGCCCTCGTACGTCACGCCAAACGCGCAGCCGCCGGCAACGGCGACGAAGACGTTGACGCCGAGGCCCTTCCAGAAGGCGCGCACGCCCTCGTGCTGCAGTATGTCTTGCACAATCGTGTACGCGCGAAAGCGCTGCGGCGTCGCCGTCTTCGCGACTTGCAGTCGCAACCGCAGTACGTAAATGGGGTTCATGACGACACCCAGCGTCGCACTCGCTGCTGCGCCCACGGCGCAGTTGATGAGAACATTGTCCGTGTACGACGTGCAGCACGCTGGCAGGCGTCGCAGCAGCCGTCGTGGCAGTGTGCGCGAGGCGCACGCCGCGAGCGTCGGCGCCGCCGCATACGCGACACGCTTGAAGTATTCGTACACAAACCACCACGCCCCCGTCAGCGGGGCGACCATGAGCGTCAGCATCGTGCCGCGAAAGAGACAGCGCACGCCTTGCTCGCGCACCAGCGTCACCGT
Organism: Trypanosomatidae sp. Fi-14; assembly: GCA_023091115.2. Lineage (NCBI taxonomy): Eukaryota > Euglenozoa > Kinetoplastea > Trypanosomatida > Trypanosomatidae > Trypanosomatidae sp. Fi-14. The sequence continues at coordinate 7,649 of JAKVQF020000781.1, read as the reverse complement.
CGTGCGCCATGCGGACATGTAGTTGTGCTCGCTCGCAAAGCTGCTGCCGGCGACCATCTGCACCTGCGACACAACCGCGAAAGGGTTGAACACCGGCGTCGACGTCAGGTCCGCCATGAGGCCCGAGCCGAAGCTGCGCCACTCGCGATCGCGAAACAGCACCAGCTTCTCCTTCCAGTACTCGATGACAAAGTAGTAGACGAGTTCGCTCAGTACCGTGCCGCTGACGGCCGCGCCGGCGCCGCGAAAGAGGCCACGCACACCATGCGTGCAGAACACATCGGACAGCACCTGGTACGCTGACACGTGGCTGCGACAGCACTGCTGCCGCGCAATCGCGAGGAAGAGGGGGTGGCCAAGCAGGCTGTACGTGAACGAGGTCGCGGCAAACGTCATGAGCAGCCGTGTCGGGTCAACGTCCGACCACGACCGCGTCACCGCCGAGGTCACCAGTGGCGGCGCCAGCTCGAGCGTGTGCAGGCACAAGGGCACGAGCACGTCAGCGCCACCGCAGCTGCTGCTGCTGCTGCTGACGAGCGTGACGGCGTCATGTGCGACGGCGGCGGTGGTGGCTGTCGCGTCTGTGAGTGACATGCGCACGCGGCGTGTGCGCGCGCGTGCGTGTGTGCGCGCACGTCGTCCGTCTCTTTGCGTATGTGTGCGTGTGTGCGTGTGTGCACGTCAAAACATAACGCTTACGACACACGTTACACACACACGGCACACAACCGCTACACACACACAACAAGACACGCACAGGCAACATACACACGAGCGTACACATCATACACGCTCACACGCACACAAACGTCCACACACACATGCATGTATACACACATATATACCGACGTACGCATGCATGTACATATACATATTTGTGTTACCGTCGTTGCTCGTCGAGGACGTCGTTGCCCGCTCGTCTACACACACATACACGCGCGCGTGTGTGCACGTGTGTCCGTCTGCCGTGGCTACGCCAGCAGAATGCCATACGTTGTGTCCTCGCGCGGTGCAAAAAGGGTCGTATGCCAGCGCATCATGTACACGACAACGTGCGTGTTCAGCGTGCCAAGCCACACAAGCAACCACACCGCCAGGCCATAGCCCGACGACAAGCCCAGCACCTGCGTGAGCGCACACGCTACGCTGGTCGTCAGCGTCACCGCCACCACAGCACGCAGCAGAAAGTCCAGCACCGCAACCGACGACACGGGCGTGCGTAGTGTGTGTGACAGCACAAGGCCCGCCACGAGGGCAACAATGCCGCAACGCAACGCATCACCCGACAAGGACGCCGCCAGTACGACGAGCCAGCGCAGCAGCAGCTGCAACTCGAGTGCAAGCGCGTCATTGCGTCGCTCGCACGCAGCAGCAGCAGCAGTAGCTGCAGTCGTCGCTCCACTGCTCGTCATCGCCGCCACTGGGCTGCCCGCCGTGTTCGCCACCAGCGCGACGGGTGCGCAGCCGCCATCACCGACGAGGCTGTACAGCGCGCCCGTCACGAGCTCGAGCAGCAGGCCACACACACCCAGCCACACAAACGACGCACACATGTACAGGCGATGTGTGCGCGAGCGACACGTCACGGCCTCGGCAAAGCGCAGTGTACCCCACGGACTGCATGGCAGGGCGCTGCTCGCGATGCACAGCGACGGCATCAGCAGCACCGCCGCCGCCAGCGCCAGCACGCCGCCGGGCGTCAGTGCGCGACGTCCGTCGGTGTAGTACGGGTCGACGCGCTCGCGGGTGATGTGGCGCACGTACAGCGCCGTCAGCACCGTCACGGCGGCGGTGGGCACGAGCCAGAAGAGCAGAGTGAAGAGCACCACAGCCTCCGACGGGGGCGGGTAGAAGAGCGCACCGAGGCGTGTGAGCAGCACCACGGCGTCGTCGACACCGCCGCCCACGGCGTCGCTGCGATACACGGACAAGGCAAGACACAGCGGCAGCGTCACCATGTCCGCCACCCACACGTACACACAAGCGCGACCGCGCAGCGAGCGTGGCACGAGCTGGCTGCTGATCGCGCCGACGCTGGCGTACGACAGCCTGCCTGGCTCTGTCCACAAGTAGCGCACACTGCGTCGCAGAAACGTCGCCGTCACACACAGCGTCAGCAGCGCGCTGAGCAGCACATTCGTCGTCCGCGCCACCGCCGCCGCCGTCGCCGCGCTGTCGTCCACCGCAGCCTCGCCGTCGTCGTCGTTTGCGAGCATCGTCACGACGACAGCGCTTGTCGTGCGTTGCTGTTGCTGCTGTGGTGGCGGCGGCACAGATGCGGGCAGCGAGGGCGACTGCATGAGAGCAATGAAGCAGCACAACGCGAGCACGTAGCACACCGCGGGCAGCACGGTGCCGAGCATCGCGTGTGCGCGTGTGCTCATTTGGCCAAACACACCAGCATCGGGCAACACGCTCGCGACGCTGCCGTTGCCATGGCGCAACGGCGACGACACGGCGTAGCCAACACCACCGCCACCCGTAGCAGGCACGCTGATTGTCGTTAGCGGACTGACGCTGCTGCTTGTAGCGGCCGCACTGTTGCTGCTGTTGTTGCTGTTGCCTTTGCCACTATTGTAGTTGCTCATGACAGACGTGCCACCACCACCAATGTTGTTGCTGCTGCTGCTGACTACAGTGTAGTTTGTGTTGGTCGACACGCGTCTGTCACGCCGCAGCATACGACGCGTCGTGCATGCACTACACTACGCAACGACAGCAACAACGCATACGATGACACACACACAACTGTGTGTGCACACGACATGCACACACACACACACACATACACACACATGCATGCGCTAATGCCAGATGAACGTGCCCTCGCTCGTCGCCTCGCGCGTCAGCAGACCCGCCTCGCGCAGGCGACGGAACGCTGCCGGGGCGTGCGACTGCATAGCGAACGGCAGCTCGTGTACGTAAAACTGTATCGACTGGCCAGGCACGCTCTGCACTGCATATAGCACAGCCTTGTCCACGTCCAGCGACGACACACTCACCGGCGTCGACATCGCATTCGCTGTACTGCTGCTGCTGTCGTCGCTGCTGTTGCGGCCGTCAGCCACAGCCGTGGCGGCGGCACCGCTGTACAGCGCATCGTGGTGTGCAATGCCCTCTGTGCGTGTCGCCGCCGTCGCAGCAGCAGCGCCGTACAACGCCGTCGCCAACGGGGTCGCGTACCTGTCCTTGTCGTCGTCGTCAATGCTGTCTGCACCGCGCGGCTGCTGCTGCTGTTGCGGGGGTGACGTGTTGTGTAGCACAGACAGGTCCTCCTCGTCGGGGTTGTGGCGGCGCACATGGTGCACACGCTGCTCGGCGAACACGACAAACCACCGCGGCGCCGCGTTCTTCGCCTGCTCCGTCGCGTCGCTGGCGTCCTCGGCGCGCGAGCATGTGACCTTGCCGTAGCGCTTCAGATCTGTCCAGAGGACGTGGTTGACGCGCATGACCTGATCGCTGCCAAAGTAGCGGTTGGCGTAGTACGCCGCCGTCATGCCAGGGTCGCTGCGCACCGTGTCGAGCAGCGTCGTCGGTGTCAGCTCGCGCCGCACACCGGCGCACCGCAGCACGCATCGTCGCATCGTCACCGCACGCAAGCACACACACACGCGGACACACTACACAACGCAAGTGCGGTCATGCACACGTCATGACAACAACACGCAGCACACATGCACAAATGTGCACACGCGTGCGCACATACATGTACGCGTACACTGTCGTGTACACATACCATGCCAACACACACATCAGGCCAGTCATCTTGTCCACAAACACAGACACGCACACACGCACACAAACACACATGCTAGTTGCGCACAGCACCACCGCCGCCACTTCGACTGCTACCAACACGACCGCCACTGCCGCCATGATGGCCAGCGCCACCGCGCTTGATCTGCTCCGTGACGAGGTCGAGGCGGGCGCGCAGGGCGCTGTAGCGATACTGCGCCTGCTCACGCACCACGTCCGGCGGCGACGCGCGAAACGGCAGCACGAGCACGCTGACGAGCTTGTACTCGAGGTTCTCGACAAACTCGAGGTTTGCCGTGCCATCGTCGCCAATGAGCAGCGCCGCAATGAAGCGCGCCGGGTCGCGTATGCAGCGATTGAGCAGCTTGAGCAGCGTGATGAGAAAGTCAGCAAACTCGCAGACGAGGTTCTGGTCGTCGCGCAAGCGCAAAAAGCCGGCGTCGTTGACGACACACGTGTAGTGAAAGAAGATGTCAGCCTCAGTGAGCAGCTCGACGCGCAGGCTAGCCAAGTTGCGCTCCTCGCCCGTCGTCAGCACCTTGACACGCATCTCCTCCAGCGAGCCGGCCGACGACTCGTTGCCGCGCACGGCGCGCAGCTCAAAAGGCACCTTGCGGTCATACACGAGCCGTGAGCCATCTGCGAGCGACGGGTCAGCTTGTTGTATGGCAAGGAAGTCTTGCTCGAGCTGCGACAGTACGTCCATGATGCATACACGACGACAAACAACAACGACACCGTCTCTCTACGTACGTGTGTGTATATGTGTGTGTGTGTGTGTGTCTACAAGTAAGCACAGCACCTCGTCAACGACAACTGCAGCACACAAGTCGAGGCATGCACACCATCGTCGACGCACGCACACACGCATGTGCACAGCACTTGTGCAGGTATGTGCACTCTTGTTGTGTTTGTGTGTGTGTGTGCGTTACCGTATGAGTATCCTACAGGCACGAGCCGCGACTAGTTGCCGTGAGGGGCCGCTTGCTAAAGTAAATGTCCTCGGCAATGGCGCGCTGCCGGGCGCAGTCAACGCACGGCCCGGCCTTGCTGCGCTCGTTGCTCCAGTGGAATGTGTACGCGATGCCGCTGATGGTGAACGCCAGCGTCGCAGGTAGCAGCAGTGTCATTGGTCGTCGATAGCTGCACCACTGCCACCACGCACGCTGCGTGTGCTGCCGTGGTCGCAGCGATAGGCGACTGGCGTCAATGCGCTGCTGCACAGACGGCGGCCGCTGTATGCCAAAGAATTTGCGCAGCAGCGACATTGTTCACGTCGCAACACTACACTCACACACTCACGGACAACACAAAGCAAACCTATGCACACAAACACACACATACACACACACACATACGTTGGCACATTGACGTGTGCGTGTTTGTGAGCGACGTGCCAGCTTTTGTCATATACTTGTGCACACAAACACACACACATACAGAGCATTTCTGTTACCGCTTTTTGTATATATAGTCTCGTTCGTGTGTATACACACACACACACACACAGACACAGTGTGCTTACGTGTTACGGTGCGCACATGCGCATGACATTGACTTTTTTGCATAAGTGTTACTCTCTCACATCCTCCTGACCCCGCTCGTTGCTTACGCTTGTATACACACACACACACACACATGCAGTGCGTGTGTGTACATGTGGTGGCAGTGTTGTGCTCGCACGCGAGTGCACACTGCTTAGTTATGCTCACACGTGCACTCGTGCTTGTTTGCCTTGTGCAATGTGACCAAGACACACGCGAACGCACACATACACGCGAGCGCAAGGACACTGCAAACGACACACAACAACAACGCGACGTCACAAACATACACGTGTACTTACCTTGTACATGGCCTCTGCTTACAGCGTCACGCACACATACACACACATGTGGGTGTGTGTGTGTGTGCTTAACACTACTCGAGGTGAATGAGCGACGCGTCAAAGCCCTCGGGGCTGTCAAAGCCGAGCAGATTGATGAACGTCGCCGTCACATTCGACAGGCCCGCCATGGGCAAGTCGGTGCGCATCGCCACGCGTGCGTCGAGGCCGGCGCCGCCGATGAACACCGGCACCGGCGCGAGCGTGTGCGACGTCAGCGGCATGACGTTGCCCGCGGCGTCCTTCTTCGGCTTGCCCTTCTTGTCGCGCTGCGCCATGTCGTCGGCGTTGCCGTGGTCGGCCGTCACAATGTACACGCCATTGACCGCATCGACCGCCTCGGCGAGTGTCGCAAGGGCGCGGTCGACCGCCTCCATCGCCGTCACCGTCGCCTTCATGTCACCCGTGTGGCCGACCATGTCGCCATTCGGGAAGTTGATGCGCACCACGTCGTACTTGCCGCTCTTCAGCGCCGCCACCGCCCGCTCAGTAATCTCCACCGACTTCATGAGCGGCTTCTCGTTGAACTGCACCCGGTCGCTCGTGATCTCCTCAAACGTCTCGTGCGCCTCGTCCACCTTGCCGCTGCGGTTGCCGTTCCAAAAGTACGTCACGTGGCCAAACTTCTGCGTCTCCGAGCACGCGTACACGTTCAGGCCAGTCGCGCACAGGTACTCCTCGCTCACGCGCGACAGCTTCGGCGGCGGCACGAGGAAGTTGTTCGGGATGCCAAGGTCGCCGTCGTAGCGCATCATGCCCGCAAAGCGCACCTTCGGCACACGCACGCGGTCAAACTTGTCAAAGTCGTCCTCCTCAAAGGCGCGCGACAGCTCAATGACGCGGTCGCCGCGGAAGTTGAAGCAGAGCACCGCGTCACCGTCCTGCACACGACCAATCGGCTGCGCATCGTCGCCGACGACGACAAAGGGTGGGTAGTACTGGTCCGTCATGCCGGCGTCCTCGGCGCGGAATGTCGTGATCGCCTCCTTGGCGCTCGCAAACGGCCGGCCCTCGCCGAGCACGTGCGCACGCCAGCCGCGCTCGACAATGTGCCAGTCCGCCTCGTAGCGGTCCATCGTGACGAACATGCGGCCACCGCCGCTCGCGATGCAGGCGTCGCAGCCGGTTGTCTTGCGCACCCGCGCGAGCACCTCCTCGAGGTCGTCGGTGAACTTCATCGACGACCCGTCCGGCACGTCACGGCCGTCGTACAGCACGTGCACGCGAATGCGCGGGACGCCGTCGTGGGCGGCGCGCTCAATGATCGGGTAGAGCTGGTTGTCGCGCGAGTGCACGCCGCCGTCGCTGAGCAGGCCGACAAAGTGCAGCGTGCTGCTCGTCTTGCTCTTGTCGGCAAAGGCGCCCATGAGGTAGCGGTAGCCCTCGCTCGTGAAGATCTCGCCCGACTTGATCGCCTCGTCAACGAGCGAGGCACCCTGCAGCGCGACGCGGCCGGCGCCGAGGGCGTTGTGGCCGACTTCGCTGTTGCCCATGTCCGCGTCCGTTGGCAAACCCACCGCCGTGCCGTGCGCGCGAATGGAGCGGAAGTGGCGCGTGTCGGCGAAGTGCTTGTCAAGAAACGGTGTCTTGGCCACGTGCACGGCGTCGTACTCGTCGCTCGGGCCAATGCCAACGCCGTCCATGACAACGATCAGCACCTTGCGGCGCGGCAGCTGCGGGTGCGGCTTCAGCGCAAGGGCAGACATGATGCTCTGTATGTGTGTGTGTGCTTGTGGTTTGTACTGTATGTCTGTTTACGTGTGCGTGCGTGCGTGTGTTCTGCTTGACGGTGGCGTTGACTGAGACAAGGCAAACAGCAGGTGTGCACCACAACAACAACACAGTCAAATTACACATACACGACGTGACGGCTACGTACACGACTAGGCATTACTGCACACACACACACACACACACACGCACGCATGCGCGTTATGCGTCGGCTTGTGTCGTCTGCATGTGACGCACAATCATGCGCAATGCGGCGACTTGGCGTCGTGCAATGGCC